>VUQH01006419.1:15931-32001 GCA_015106775.1 Etroplus canarensis | reverse complement strand
CTCCTTGGTCTTCAGCCAACAGTAGCATAGTTTCCACTGGCACCCTGTTGGCTAACGGCACTGGAGGCGGTCGTTGTTAACCCGGGCCGCGACCGATCCGGTATGGAAGTCGTGTTATGAATCTGCATATTTGATTTGGCAAAGTTTTTACACCATTTACCCGGGCTTGGGACCGGCACTAGGACTACACTGGCTTGTGGGCCCCTGTGGCTGGTTTATAAAGTTATAATAAAGTAATAATTAAAAAAGGCCATGACTCAAGTACAACACTGAAAGAATAAAATACAGTGTGACACCACAGTAAAGAATAAATTAAAATTAACATGAAGTTTAAAACCTAAAAGAATAAAATGGAAGTAAGCTAAGAATGTTAAAGATTTAATAAAATCTATTTAAAAATTACAAGAAAGAGTATAAATGAGTCTTTAACAGTGATTTAAAAGAAGTTACAGATAAAGCAAAGCAGAGTTCCTCAAGCAAGTCATTCCACAACCGAAGCGCCCAAATAGCAAATCCTCGATTGCCTTTTCTCTTTAGACATGAGACGTGAAACAGTAACAGGTTCCTTTCCAAGGATCTTAAGCTATGCACTGGTTGGTACAGACGCAGCAGTTCCAGTATGTATGAGCCATGAAGGACTTAAATGTGTGAAGTAAAATCTTAAATTCAAAAACAGATGGGCAACTAGCATGGAGTTTTCAAAACTGGTATTAAAAGTTTACTATCCTCGGTTCATGTAAGAAGTCTCACTGCTGGATTTTTTAGAGTCTATTGTGTATTCCATACTAGTGTAGAATTATGTTCAGATCACAACACTCAACAGTGAAAAGAGAATTTAAGACTGAACTGTTTACTGACCCATAAAGCTTAATGGAAACAACTGCAGGTACATCACCAAAAAGAAAGAGAATAAGTAACACTTAAGAGGATATCACAAATTTAAAAAAAACTATAGGATATGATTTAAGTAAAAATGCATAAAGTAGCCTACCAGTTAATAGACATGCACTGACTGGATTGACTGGATCTGTAAATTCAGATTTTAGGAATACTAATTGACAGCATATACAATCATTTTTGTAACTTTTCTTCAATTCATGACAAAACATTGCAAGTGGAGGATGATCTTAAGGTCTGAAGGAAGGAAGAAGCAGGAGATTGACAGATAGATTGGTGCAGCTTCTGCAGTAGTGCAGTACTGTGTGCTGTACCAGTCTGCGGTGGCAAAGTGAAAGCTGAGGGTTAAAATGAAGTTGACAGTTTACCAGTCGATCTCTGATCATACCCTCATGAGCTCCAAAGGGTAGCTGGGTTCTCCCTTAGAGACAGAGTGAGGAGTTGGGTCATTTGGGAAGGGCTCAGAGAAGAGCTGCTACTCCTCTACTCTGAAAGGAGCCAGTTCAGGTCATTCACACATTTGACCAAGATACTTTCTGGATTCCTTCTAGGTGAGGTGTTTTGGGCATGTCCAACTAGTAGAAGGCCCCAGGGTCTACCAAGGGTAAACTGAAGATTTTCATCTGGTTTGGGAATGCCTTGGTGCCCCCCCTAGAAGAGCGAGAGGAGGTGGCCAGTGGAAGGGAGGCCTGGACATTTCTGCTTAGACTGCTACCCCCATAACCTAGACCTTGATAAGCAGCTGAAATTGGATAAAAGAAAATATAATATATATAATAAAATATCCAAATTTTACTGGGCATCTCACTCAAGCAAATCTCAATCAGAATCAGAATACTTGATTATACCCGGGGGTGAATTGCTAAAATTACAGACACTCCGTTAAATGTATATAAATATAAATATGAAAGATAGAAAAAATGGATAAAAGAAGATAAAAATATATAATCCCTATATGAAGGATAGTCCAAGGTGTATTTACAATAATAAACAGCATGGCAATAGGAAATGGTCCGATTGTCAAGGGGAGGAGCTATAAAGTTTCATAGTTGTGATGGCTTCAGTGAGAATCTACAATGTAAATAGTCATGAAAATAAAGAAAAACCATTAAATGAGAAGGTGTGTCCAAACTTTTGACTGGTAGTGTATGTAAGGGTGACATCTTGGTCACCAGTCATGGCCAATCAGCTGAAAACCAGTCGAATCCAGTCACCAGCTGATCAATCGGGGCATCTCTACTAATTACAGTTACCATTAATTGTCATTCTATTAAATTTAATGAGGTGCTCAAACTCTAACCCCCATTTCAAATCTTCATATTAAGCTAACAACCTCCGAGTTTTAGCTTTACATTTATCTCACAGATAGTGATATCCGTCCTTATATCTCACTCATAGCAAGAAAGCAAATATGTGCAGGTGTATTTTCAGCCAAGTGAAACCATTTCTTCACAACAAAGATCTTTCAGTTTTGGCCTGTGCTTATTTCTGCCAATTTCAGTATGACTGAATCAAGTAAAGTGCAGAGATGATGTTATAATTATATAACGGATAGAACGGAACTGTTATAGGAGATGATACAGAATGCACTGACTTCTCAATACATTTCAGAAGAGAGAGGACAATCAGCTACCGGCTCATCACCCATTTTAACACTTGCCTGTGATCAAAACGCACCACGTAAGCATGACAAAGAACTACAAGTGCACTCTTTCCATCAGTGAGCTCTTTTTTTAATGCAGTCATGTCTCAAGTGCAGACTCAGTGGAAGAATAATTTGAAGTCTCAATAATTGGGATTCAACTGATCCCAACTGCCTCCCCTACAGTTTCACCCCTTCACATTTTTGAGAGGTCTTTGCATAACTCATCATGATTGGTTATGATTTCTCAAGCAAAACCCTGAACGGCTGATGAGCCAGCGCGACATCGTTGAAAATGTCAAGGCGGGTCAATCAACACTCTGTCAAATGAAAGCTACCAATTACCTTACAACCAATCATGCAGTGCAGGTCTGCATGCAGATTAGCCAGGGCAGATATTTTTTATCCACCAAATGTCTGCTATTTTTAAAATTTGTTGCTCTCCTAGGCACTCTATGGGTTCTTGTTAAAGCACTGTGTTATCAGAGCCAGTAAAAAGTGTCTCTCATATCTTAACGCCACTGTTTGGCTACTCAGATAGACAGAAGAATAAATACTTGGCTTGGTCTTGATGTTGTTCAGAATGAAAGCACCCTGACAGAGTGCATTATTCATCACATCACAGAACTAATAAATTCAATGCTTTGTGCATGGCAAAAGGTGAAAGGGGGAAATGTAGAAATGCGGTATGCCACGAGGCCACTCAGTCATGCTGTCGTAAACCTCTATTATGAAGACTGAATGGTCTTAGTGCACACATAAATCACTTGTCTAATATGACTGTAGCATGGTGGCTACCACAACAACTGCAGAGCAAGGAGAAGCGCAAAACACTTTTACAAGAACAACACCCTCCCCCACCCAGCAGTCCAGTTGTCCTGACCCGAAAGGCAAAAAGCAATTTCAGCTGAGAGTGCAAGCATTATTACAGGTCTTGATGGAAATGAATAGTTGGGTGGAGAGCTCGACAGGGTAATGCCTCACATTCCTTGTACTGCTTTCTGGGTCAGGTGTTTTCGTAGATTCCCTGCCATAGGTGGCACGAAAACACAAGAAGACACAAAACCACAAGCACACGCACGTTTCGTAGCTGCTCTGGGTGCATACAAATTTTTTTGAGTTAGTATTCAGGGAGTGAGTCAATTTGTTGGCATCACATAGGTCATATAAATTCATTATTGACTGATAATAAGGCTTCTGGCAAGGACTTCTTACTGGCAACATCTTGCCTTCTTAACTTATTATACAGGAATATGATATTGCCTCTGAATTAATTAACTACTGCTGTGAGACTGCAGAGGGTATGTTTTACAGGCCCTTAAAGAATGCCACTGGAGATGGCTGTAAGAGCTATTTTATGTTTTCTGCTTTTAAAACTATGATGTCTATACATCAGTCATTGGTAAAGACAGTCTCCTAAAGCAAGAGTACAATAAACACTAAGCCTGCAGTGGTATCGACTGAGCTAAAAATTAATTGTGTTCCATTCAACATTAATGAATCACTTTTAAGAATAGTACCTTAGCCAAACTACACAAGATGTTCTGACATTGGTTGTTCTCAGAACATCCTTGCGTCCAAAAAGCATCCATTCAGAAATTAATTACAGTCCTGCACCATCACTGTGAGTGCAAGCTGTTTTAATTAGCACGGTGAGAGCTTAAGTTATTCAGTCGGTTAATTCTCTGTAATGCAGCACAAGCCAATAAATGTGTACACAGTTCACAGCGGACGTGTATTTAATGTATATATATATTTATATGTGTGTGTGTGTGTGTGTGTACATACTGAGCATTTGTGCATGCATACAAAGAACAGAAATGACAAAAACAAGGACAAAAGAGGGAAGAAAATGTTGATCTTTAAATTCATTTCCACAATTGTTAACACCCAGATTAAAGAGGTTGATGCACTCTACAGAGATTGCTAACGCAGCCTTGTCTTTTCAGTGCCTGTGCATGTTTCCAAATCCCCTTCCCTCCTCGGAGACAATCAATAGAAAGCTTTTTCGCAGTGGACAGACAGGAATACAAAGGACCCACGGGTAATAAAAGTCAGTCCCTGATGTTGCAACTTCAATCTCTCAGTCGCTGGTAAACACCACTGACGAGTAAATAAAGAAACAATGCAGGGGCCACAGACAGCTCTTTCTCTCTTCAGGTCAGGGCTTGACTTTCATTTATCTTCTCCTGATTTTATAAAAAAAAAAAAAAATTATATATATATATATAAAAACAATAAGAAGATGTCTGCATTATCCCAGAAGACAAAATGCGAGCAATATGTAACAAATGTGTACCTTATCATGACATGCAAAGGGGAGTATGGGAAAAATATGACAGTATTAGAGACATAAACTCTGGATTTGTGTCAAGTAAGGTACACCATGTTGTAGTTTTTTATATAGGCAAGCCTTTTGCCCTTCACATTAAAAAGAAATACAGACTTCTGTATGTTAAGAAAATGAGTGCTCAGAGACTTTTTTATCACTCATGCTATGTTGTTCAGGCGATCAAGGCACATCTAAATATCCAGGCATTGTATTGTATTACTGATATTTGAAATTCCATTGTTAATGCACAAAAAATTCAAGAGCCTCGTAATAACTGTTGGAATAAATATAGTAGTTCAAATAGAGAAGCTCCTGCATACTATTATACTTGCATATAATACAAGCAAACACATTTCTAGTAGTCTGCATTATGCATAAGGCCTCCTTCACTATTAACCTAATATTAATAGGATTTCTGTTTCTTTTGCCTGCAAGTAAGAAAGAAGACATCTGAAGGTCAATCTTGCATACATCTTCAGTGCACAGATGAACACCAGTCATGGGGTAGCCGTTCCAATTTGCTGTTTCAGTCAATTTATTGAATATGCATCAGGCCATGATTTCCAATGCCCCCTCCGGTCTGCACACAGGTAATTAAACCGAATATGATCCACAGCCGGGTGTTAAAACAGCTCAACCTGAAACAGCAGCGTAGCAACTCGAGGCAAAAGAGTAGAGGAAGGCCAGCGGCAGATTAATGGTCAGGGAAGAAGTGACCTATCAAGAAAATAATAAAAAATAAACTGTTCACATAACAGTTTGGATCTGACAGTGTCCTTGAAGGCATCGTTAAAGTGCTGCCTTGGGAGCTGCTTCAGAAAGGTTTTTAATCTCGCTCTGTGTTTTGAATGAGAAATGATGTCGTTTAGCACCTTTCATACATTAAAATGCAATGAGCCCTTCAGGTAATCAGACAGCTTGACTGGTCTCAGGGTACAGACATTATGATCAGTGGGACATTTACTACACAGGTTACTTTTTGTTAATTTTCCTCACTAGATGTGACATTGTGACATATCTATTGTTTTTATTAAAAACTGTGTCATCAAAGGATGCTGATTCACTAACAAGCAATTAAAAGGTTGAATAGTATTACATTCTGCAAGAATTCTTTTTTAAGGTAATATTAGGACACAAGTCAATTTAAAAGAAATGAGTTTAATGTTATATTACTGATACATGATATAGACAAAAGTATTGGGCCAAACCTCTTAATCATTGAATTCAGGTGTTTCATTCATTCCCATTGCAGCAAGTGTAAAAAAAATCAAACACCTAGCCACGCAGTCTGCCTTTACAAACATTTCTGAATGAATGGATCATTCTAAATGGCTCACTAAACTTGAGTGTGGAACTCTAACAGGCATGTCACCACTGGAATCTGGAGCAGTGAAATGTGCTCTGTGGAGTGTCAAATCATGCTTCTCTATGTAGCTGCTGGATGAATCTGGGTTTGGCGAATGTCAGGAGAACATTACCTACCTAACCTGATTGCGCCAACTGTAAAGTTTGGTGGAGGAGGGATAATAATATGGATTTAGTTTTCTGTGGATGCCTGGGCCCCTTAGTTCCAGTGAAAAGAAATCTTAATGCTTCATCTTACCAAGACATTTTGGACAATTTTATGCTTCCAAATTTTGGGGAAGGACCTTTTCTGTTCCAGCAAGACTGTGCCCCAGCGCACAAAGCAAGGATCATAAAGGCATGATTGGATGGCCTTTGGTGTAGAAGAACTTGACTGGCTCGCACAGAACCCTGACCTCAACCCTAACTAACACTTTTGGGAGAACAGAGATTGTGAGCCAGGTCCTCTCAACAGTGTCTGACCTCACAAATGCTCTTCTAGATCAATGGGCAAAATTTCCCAAGCCATGCTCCAAAATCTTGTAGAAACCCTTCCCAGAAAAGTGGCGGCTTTTATAACTGCAAAGGAAGGACCAACTCCATTTGAATCCCTATGGATTTAGAATAGGATGTCCTGTAGGTGTAATGCGTAGGTGGTCCAATATGTTCATCCATAGAGTTTATATATACTTTTTTCTCAAAGGAACCACTATACATTTGGAAAATAAGGTTATCTGAATAGACTGTGCTTTCATCCACTGAATTGTGTACTACCATTTTTTAAGGCTCGATTTTAGCTTCACAGCTGTCACCATCAAAGTTTTTGGAGCCAGATGTGACCATACGTAGACAAGAGGAGGGAGTGCTAAATTATTGGCTAAAGCTAGTCTTGGTTAGTAGGGTACATCCGTAGACTGTAGGGATATACAGACACCGATATTAAGTGTAAGACTAATAAAATATTGGATTTTCACTCAACAAAACTGGAGCACATACTTCTTGGATGGACCATTAGTACTTTTTTCAATATTATTTGTTTAGTAAATACATTTAAAACAATTCAAAAGTTATTAGCACCAACAACTCTGTTGAGAGGTCCAGTTCAGTGACTCAGATTAGCTTAGGTGATGCCAATTAGCCAAGCAACTACCAGCTTCAGACACCTGTGCTGGCATCCAAAGTAGCCACACCAACAATAATGATAACTCTATTCCAGAGTAATATTTAAATGGCTGTTGCAAAGCTGGAAATAAGCTATA
This sequence comes from Etroplus canarensis, assembly GCA_015106775.1. Lineage (NCBI taxonomy): Eukaryota > Metazoa > Chordata > Actinopteri > Cichliformes > Cichlidae > Etroplus > Etroplus canarensis. The sequence goes on along the minus strand of VUQH01006419.1, from coordinate 24,527 downwards.
GAGACCATAACCAAGGTTTGTACCAGTCTCTAAACATGTTTGTTTCTACTCTAAGGTTGAAAATTTAACATGTTAGTCTATGGGGTCTGACTCACCTTTGTAGCCTCAAGTGGCCATTTGAGGAAGTGCAGTTTTTGGCACCTTTAACTTTGAAGGTTCCCCTTGGCTATTTTTTTTAATTATTATTTAATTTTCTTTTTTGAGATAGTTTTACACATAACTGTTGATATAGTACTCTTCTGATTTACTATTGCCTTCCTGAAATACTTCACATAGCACATGTAAAAAAAATCATCAGATTTTCTTTACTCAAACGAGATTTGCTAACCGCAAATGCTGTACAAATACAGACAAGTAAATGAGAGAATCTGCCTCATCCAAATGGAACAGCTGGACTATAAATACAGCAAGTTTCATTTTCACACCCCTAACACATCTCTTCACAGCCAAAAACACTCTGTCTACTTTTCTGGCTCTTTGTTTCCTCTCTCATCCGTCTGTCTTTGCCTTTTTCCTCAACTTCACTGCCTGATTTTCACCCTTATTGCTGCCCCGCCTCTTCAAATCCTCCATTCTTACTATCATTTTCTTTCTCAGTGAATTTTTCTTTTTAAACAGCCAAAAACAGATGACTCTGGAATCCTCCTGCACTGCACACAACAGCAAATGACAGCAGTCCTCAGCGGGTTTGTGCATTTGCATATTTTTCGTTTTTGTATGGTCTTGCCTATTTTATTATCATCCACAATTTATTTCCTTTTTTTGACACCTATTTTCAGTGTATTTCTGCCTGTCTCTGATTTTGCCTCTGTCCATGGCCATGCAGTCATCTGCCTCTAAATTAGGGTTTTCCGTGCCATTGCCCAATTACCTGCCTTTAAACTGCACAGCAAACCCAGGAATTACCATCTGTGTGAGCAAACATTAGGCATTTATACAGCATGTGTCCTGCATGTATGTGCAGAAATATATAGTGAGCGCATCCTAAACTCCCTAAATGAAGGAGTATATAAGGGTGTGATAACTTACGGAGAGATATACCTTTCCCTTCCCCCACTGCTTCACTCTGATACACTGCCATGCACACACCTGCCCACCTACATTCCCTTCCATCTATCTTTTTCCATATTCATACATTCTCCCTCCTTTTTTAAGCTTTTCTCTCTTATTTTCTCACAATGCTCTCCTTCTTTTGGCTGGCAAATGTAAGAGCTAAAGCTATACAAGCTGTCTTCCTCACTATTTATCAGGTCATTGTTCCTTCCCATTCCTCAAATTTTTTGTCTCATTTCTCTCTCTCTCTCTCTCTCTCTCTCTCTCTCTCTCTCTCTCTCTCTCTCTCTCTCTCTCTCTCTCTTTTTTTTCTCTCTTCTCTCTCTCTCTCTCTCTCTCTCTCTCTCTCTCTCTCTCTCTCTCTCTCTCTCTCTCTCTTGGTCTCTTTTCTCCTCTGTCAGCCAGGCTGGCTAACATCGTGAGCCAGCTGTGAGGCGGCAATCAAACGAGCTCCTGCTACACTCCCTGGGGTTCTGCTGACATTACACACAAAGACACACAGAAGGAGTGAAAAACTGTGTGCACATTCTTGCTCACGCACGCATACATACAAGTACACACACAAAACTGCAAGACCAGCAGGTCAGGGACAAGTGTATGTGCACCAATAATGCCTTTGCCAAAACTGTGTATAACTTTGCTTCTGATTTGGCTTTGGCTCTTTTCACAAAAGGATTCCCTTATTATTCAAAGTAGAAGTTCTGCTGTAATCTCCTTTAGGATTTTCTCTGCCTCTTGGGAAAGGTCATGGTATAAATTCTGAATGTCTCTTGTGCTGAATAGATATATAGTGACTGTGCAAAATGCTGCACATACGCACACACTTACATACACAAGAGTGCACTTGCACGACACACACAGTTGCCTATGAGCTGGAAGTAAACACAGCTCATGATAAACATACAGGAGAGCAAAGGACCATTTGTAAATTCATCATCTTGCGACGCTACCGTCCCTTAATCCCCCTTCAGCACAACCTTTCTTAATGCCTGAGCCACAAGCAAAGCCAGCTGACTGCTTGTTATAGGCAGTAAACAGGCATGTCTCCAGTCAGTGCCTGAGTGCGTTGTTATGTCATGGTTGAAGAGAGACCCCAAGTGTAGCTCCATACCCCATTTACTGGCAGTCAGACAGAGTGAAGATTGGAGGCGCAGGCTTAGGTGAGTCATGCATCAGCACTGCATTAGCTGGAGAGACAATTTCAAGGCAGGGTGGGAGTCTATAGAGAGTAGGGGAAGCTGGGCTAGCATTAATTCTGTCTTAGTTCAGACTCAATAAAGGATTTCATTAAGACATTTAAACATTGCACAGAACAGTCCTGCTCACTTAAGTCTACCACAATCTGCCTATGTAGAGTGCTGTTTAAGATCTTAGGAATGCAATATTACCATTATTTTTTAAAATAATATCTACTGTGTTTGAGGTGTGTGTGTGTGTGTGTGTGTGTGTGTGTGTGTGTGTGTGTGTGTGTGTGTATATATATATATACACACACACACACTGTTTACTGTGTAACCCATAGATCAAAATCAGTCACATAAATAAAACTAACCATACTGCACCTGGTTGAATTGGTAGAGCTAAATTATTTACATTTCCAAGCTTTTTTCTTTAATCAGTACTTTAATCGATCCATTTTCTTCCACGTATCCAATTCAGGGTCATGGGGGGCTGGAACCTATCACAGCTGTCATAGGGTGAGAGGCAGGGTACACCTTGGACAGGTTGCCAGTCTATTGCAGGGATAACACTGAGAGACAGACAACCATTAACGCTCATAATCACACCTACGGCCGAAGCCCAGCATGTTTTTGGATTGTGGGAAGAAGCTGGAGTACCTGGAGGGAACCCATATAGGCACATGGAAAACATGCAAACTCCTCATAGAAAGGCTCCGGCCAGGTGGTGGATTCAAACTCATGACTTCCTTGCGATGATGCTAACCACTGCAGCACTACACTGCTCATCTGTATCTAAATCATTTTTTATACAGTCCCAAAGTTCAACAACACTCACTCCGAGGCCCTTTATATTATAAAGTAAAGACCCTACAATGATCTATCAGTGCCTTATTATGTCATGGTCCCCGGTCTGCCTGGTGCGGGTGTTCTATCTTTCCCTCTCTCCTTATCACTCTCTCCCCTCTGTCCATGTGTATGGATGCTGTGCTAATTGTGCTTTATTGCAGGAGCAGGTGTGTTCTGTCTGTGCTGCCTCTGGCACACCTGTTCCTCATTGGGTGGATCTGGCGTGGGGTATTTAGGCCGACCCAAGACGCCCACTCATCACCAGATTGTTTTACTGGCACTCGCAGGACGCTTCTCGTCATAACCTAGGTTGTTGTAACTAATTTTTGTTGCTTCGCCTTGCTCCCTGGCTCCACCTGATACTCTGCCTCTTTCCCTCCTTCCACCCCATTTGGACCCTGTGGATACCTGTTGGATCCTTTTATGGATTTTACCCCTTCCTTGGGATCTGAGACTTATGGACTTGAGAGCAGAATCAGCGACTCACCTGAGCACCCTCCACCTTTGCACTATTTCACTAAGACTATTGTTTTATTAAGGACTCTGTTAACTGAGAACTGCAGCCTGCATTTTCATGCCTACTTCTGCCATGACATATTATTGAGCATTTGGCAACAGAAGGTAGAAAATAAAGCCCCCTATAAGAACTGGGCTCAGGGAGGGCGGCCATGAGCCTCAACCATTTTGGTGAGGGGACAGAGAAGAGAGGAGAGAACATCACAGGGATGAAGATGATGATGGTCAGTGATGAAAGCACTGAAAAATAAATGTAATACATTAATTTCCTCTTTCTGCTAAGAATTACACGAGAAGCTTGATGCCCCTTTTACGTCCGTAGCTACAGCTAGAGCCAGTATCTAGTCCTACCTTGTCCAGATGGAATATAACCGCTGAACAGCACCTTTGAAATTTGTCAGCACAGTACTTCTGGTTTGTTTAATCCGTGCAGACAAAAAAGGTTGTACAAACATCGATTTGCAGTTTTGTGAGGATTATGTACAGGACATTAAGCTAACCAGCTGCTGAAAGATAAAATGAAAGTAAAATCAAATTAATATTTTTCAAAAAACATCACTCCATTCCTTCAAAAAGGTTTTATTTTTGTATTGCAGTTTTTTTCAAAGAGGTTATGAGCTTAACCACTCACTTACACACTGAAGTGTGATGTTGCTCGGTAATCAGCCCTACAAAAAGTATCTGTTCACAACTACAAAGAATGATACCGAAAATGAAGCAAAATACTCTTTTTCACACATGACTGAGACTGGAACATTCCTACAGGATTAAACTTTAGCTCCCTTAATGTCATCTCTGGCTGACTTTAGAGCACATCTTGGCTCCTATATGTGAGAACAGAATAGGAAACTCATCTGTTTCACTAGCCTAGCTCAGGCTCGCCCTGTCCCATCTCAACCCAACTGTGACAACAAAGCTAATTACCAAACCTCCAGTCCCACACAGAGCGCTGACAGTCTTGTTAGCCTCCGATTTACACTTTTAATTGAATCAGGCGTATCGGCATCATCTGGCTCATACTAAGTATATTTGGCTGCTTACAAGAGCCAATATCCAAAGCAGTTCACTTTGATTAAGGATGAGCTCAAAATTAGCGATCTAGTCTGATGGCACACCTGGAAAAGCTCCTTTTGCACTTCGTATTGTATAACCAGATGTCACTGACTTTGAATTTCTTCTGCACCAGGGATTAGGATCTTATGCTGATTCCACTATGTGTGCCATACATTTGAATCCAGCATTAACCTGTGTTTTTTTCTTCTCCAGATTATGCAATGTAGGGAGAGTTTATGTGAAAATGGGGTCAAGATAACAATGGAACAAGGTGTCCCAGATGCCTGCCCACGTAAAATGGACTTAATTCTTTTATCCTCCAATAATCTTGACCTTCACTTCACGAAAAGGCATATGTGTAATAACTGAGGCTACAAGGTCTGCTTCACACCACCCCCCTCTGCATCAGCTCCTAAATCCTTGCCCAGAGTAACTCAAATCCATGTACCATGAATAATCTCTTCACACATCTGCCTTGAATTTGAAAATCTGTACATTTTAGCAGACATTCTTATCTTTACAGTGAATGTTAGGGGGATCGAAACATTTTCCTTCCAGGTAGGATACTTTTTTTGCCATTTTAACATTAAGTGTATTCTTCTTTTTACAAAGCATTTTACCTTTCTTGGAAACTTGGTTGTAAAGAGAGAGCTACAGCCAGCAGCTACTTGCATTTCTTCCACATAATGTAATATTTTCTACAAATTATGATATCAAAATCAGCATATTGTTTCTGAACAAAGTACAATAACACCTGAGCGCAGGGTGATTCAGGCATCCTCTTCCAAATGACTATCTGCATAGTGTCGAAGTGTTGCAAACTTAAAAGGCCACTAAATGTCTTTGTGATTTGAGATAATAGATTTGACATTTCAATGCACAACCTGCAAGCAAGCAGGCCTCTCAACAACAGGGCAAGAAGTTGGAGCAGTGATGCTGGTGAATCTCCTCCTATTCCTCTCTCTGTCCCTAAAAAAGAAGAGCACAAAGACTTCCCATATTATTATTATTATTCTAGGAGGCCTACATTTAGTCTGCTGCAAGTCAGTGAGCTGGAGGAATTACGCAGGAATTTTTGGCCAGCTTGTTTTAGCTATAAAATCATTGAGAGTAAATTTTTACCTGTCAAATCATGCCTTCTCTGTAGATTTGTTTTGTAATATTATAATAAACTTATGAATAGTAAAGTACCACAAGGAATGGTTCTAAAAGGTATTCCACAAGGATAAAACTGTATTCAAGAAAAAAAAAATCCCCTCACTGTGCACTGAGAACAATATGAATAAACAATAACAAAGAAACGGAAACGGAAAGGAGTTAACTTATAAAAGCTTGTTTATTTCCCCCAAATAAATTGCAGGCAAGCATCAGAGATATCTCTTTGCCTGCATTAGAAGGTAACACCTAATGACAGGTGGTTATTACCCACAGATGAGAGACTCAGTTGCAGAAAACAGGGAATGGAAGTAAGGAGCTGTAGTGTACACATGTAGCTGTGTGTGTTTGAGTGTGTGTGTGTCCGCTGCACTCTGACTCAGCAAATCCACAAGAGCCTCAAAGGCAGCTGACTGTTTTATTACCTAATCCAGTTTAGGAGATTAATCCAGCCCATAATCTAATATTCTTATAAGTGATTCCCTCCATATACATGAATCTCTGACCTTAGGTATAACCACAGCTTGCAGCCTACAGCAATGAGAAGAGCACCCACACAAAGGAGCATATATACAGAGGTATTCTTCTTGTTCACTAATTGCAGCTGTAATTAATATGATGATTGATCCCATTATAATGTATCTCAGTGATTAAAATAAAAAATCTGTGATGTGTTAATTCATGTGAACCTTTAACTGTAAAGCTTATTTTATTTAACTAACTATATTGCAACAGGGAAAATATGTTCAGTGGTTTCACTGACCAACTTAATTGTATTTTGTAAACATACACAGATTCAGTTTTTGATGGCTGTAACACACTCAGCAAAAGTTGGGACAGAGGCATGTTTACCATTGTGTTACATCACTTTTCCTTTAAATAACACTTTTTAATGATCTTGGAACTGATTTTTTATAGTTCTGCAATAGGAAATTTTGCCCATTCTTGCTTGATGTAGCACTTCAGCTGCTCAGTAGTCTGTGGTTGCTCGTGTTTGATTCTCCTCCTCAGAAGCTGATAGATCTGAACTCACAGCAGGCCAGTAAAGCGTACACACACTGTGTCTATGAAGCCACGCTGTTGTAGCTGGTGCAGAATGTGGGTGGCATAGTCCTGCTGAAATAAGCATGGATAACCTGGGAAGAGACATTGCCTTGATGGCAACATAAAATCCCATTAAAATCCTGATATGTGCCTCAGAGTTGATGGTACCTTCACGCACACACACACACACACACACACACCGCTCAGCCATGCTATGGGTACTGACATACTCCCATACCATCTGTTATAGCTGTTATAGACCATCATTCCCACCAAAGGGGGGGGTGATGGGGACGGTGGTGACTCAGTGCAGCGGTCAATGGCTAGGAACCAGAGGGCCACCAATGTGGTGCTGGCCCAATACCCACCCGAGGCCTGCAGAGACCAGTACACCACCCACCCCCCAAGCACTGTCGAGGCACCTAACCCCCACTGTGCCCCCCAGCGGCCCCAATGGGCTAACCCACTCCCCCTACCCCTGTGCACATGTATCCATATCACTCCACTACATGTAAAGTGTGTGTATATAGCCACAAATAGAGTGTGGAGAAATCTGGTAATTTCCCCAATAATAAAGTAAATCTTCCTCTATTTTGTCTTCTTTTCTTCCTCTAAGAGAACAAGTACAAGTAGAGCAGCCAGGGTATACAGCTCGACCAAAATGACAAAACAGAAAATTACAAATAAAATGTAAGGATGGTGTGGAGCTCAGCAGGTTTATGCAGAAAAGTTAGCAGTTAACACAAAGCAGCGGCTAAACAGTAGAAATCGCCAAAAATAATTGCATTAATCATTTAACATTATTAGTAATGAATAAAATGTGATGAAAAAGCCTGAAATAGCTCACTAAATTGAAATAGTGAGAAATAAGGATAAAGGATAAAATTGTTTGCTAAAAATAATGGATCAGCTGTTGAAAGGAGTAACTAAATAAGTGGATGAATGATAAGCTGATAGTTAAGGACAAGCAGTTGCCAGTACTGCAATATTAAAATGGTAAGCTGAAAGTAGTCCAAATCCATAATAAGTTGAGTTCAAATAACTACATTTGAAGATGAGAGGTGGTGTTGATGAAGAGGTTCTTGAGTCCTTTTGACAGTGCTTTGGGGGTATGTCAAATGATAAAGGTTGGAACCACTATTATAGATGAATGCTGATATGAGACGTTGCTTGTAATGTCAGCTTTCATCTTTCCCGATCTTCCCAAACTTCGGTATGTGCCTAATACCACCCTTCAGGCATGAGCCAGGCCGCAGCCCTGCTCTCTGGGACCACTAAAATACCCAGCAGCACCTTGAACATGTCCAGCCAGGCAATGGGACTGACTGAGGTGAAAGCTCAGTGAGAAAATCCCTCAGAGATAGTATGTCATATATTGTTTCATTTCTCTCCAGCTAATAATGCTAATATTTACCAGGCAATGCATGAATTTCCACAGTGCAGAATCTGTATTTACTCAGTGCCTGTTAGGCCAGCCATGTTAAAAAAGACTGTCTGATACTGGTATGTCTTTCTCATCACCATCTATTTTTTTTCCTTTTATTTGCATTTAATAAAACTCATCTCCTCTCCACACGTCTCAACTCTTTGAAATTTCTCAAGTACACCAGACAGCATTCTTTTATCTGTTTATTATTCAAGAGGCACAAAAAAGCAACTTGACCTCTTCAGAAACAAGGCAGGCAGCATTCCACATAATTTAGGGACATGTGAAACAGAAAGATACAATTCAGAGTATCATGACTGGT
>VUQH01006418.1:8956-22853 GCA_015106775.1 Etroplus canarensis | reverse complement strand
AAACCGATAAAAAAAAAAAAAAAAAAAAAAAAAAAAAAGACACATCCCTTGCAGAAGTCCCTTAGGTAATGAAACCTACCCTCTCTGAAGGATCAGACAAACACCATATCTTGTCATCTTTCTCCTATTCTCTGCCTTCTTTTTTGGCCCTTATGTTACAACTAGTGGAACATACAAAGCTATTCATCAGAAAACTGAATTGCCATGTTAGTTATTTCTTCTGGACTCTCCAAAAGATTCCAAAAAATGCAGAGCATTTATATTTGTTTAGCAACATAAACACTTTTTTAAAAAGAAAATATCCAAAGCCTGAATTTAAACTCAATTCTTTGCTGTGAGGAGAGAGAAGGAAAGATAGAAGATGAGACAAGAGAGAGATATGCAGCAGTTTTGGTTGATTGGGTTTGATAGAGGACAAAGAGCCCTGGAGCAGTCTTATATGAAAAAAAAAGTTAAACAAAATCATAATTCTGTTCTCGTGGAGTTCACCTGCAGCAACGTGGGGTTTACATCACATCATTCTTGATTGGCTGAGAGGGTAAAACCTTTCTTGAGTGCAGGTGGGCAGCCACCTCTGCTACAGAAAGACCTGCACTTCCTCATTACAGTTTCCTCACCGAGTCGTCTGCAGCATAACCATTCCTTGTGCTGACGCAGGTAGAATGAGCTCATTCCCTCTCCATTCACAAGCTGAGTGCACCAAAATTCAGAGAAGGGAGAAGCATAATAAGTTCAGACTCCAAGTTAGAGTAGCTGCAGGCAATAACATGGAGGATGAACAGTGTGGACTTTCAGGAGTGTGTGCATGTGTGAAAAGGGGCTACATCTGAATCAAAAGGAAAAGCTCTCAACTGTATTATTTTTATTTCACTAATCCTTAACTGCACTTGGTGTAAATATTTTCCATTGTGGTTGGTTGATGATACTTAGATTTGAAACAGTTAACTGAAATGCATTTGATTCCAGTGAGCATTCCAAATTGTGAACACTAAACAAAATGGGTGGGGATCATGGTTGGATCATACACAGAATACACACCACAGAACACCCCATGCAAAAAGCATTTCCAGGTAAAGAATATAAATGGAGAGGGAAACATGTTTAAGGTTTCAGTAATGCAAAAATTCTGCCTGCAAAAGCAAGGTCATTTAGGAAAATATGCTGCTGAAAAAAAGCCCAATATATTCACTGATGCACTGTCCAGTGTAGATCTAAGTTTAAGGTGGGTGTATAGTTAGGATGGAAGTGTATGTGTATTTATGTGTGCATGACAGACATTCAACCATCAGAAAGTTATGTTATGGAAATACAGGAATCCCCCCTGAAAAGGGCAGCCAGAGGCATGCTTAGGGCGACCTTTTAGAGGCTGTAATCAGCCTACCAGATGCCTTCACTCCTATTTACCTTATTTATTTAAGTCACCTCTAAACCTGCAACCACTTCATCTAATCTCGTCTGCCCCATCTTCATCCTCTCCGGTAAGAAAGCAGCAGTTCCAGTCCTGAATGAACGGTTTCCTCCAGGGCTTTGTTTAGCTCAACTTATTATTTAGACCTTCACTGCTGGTCAGCTGATAACCTCCAACTGCTGTGAGCAATTAACAAGACTTTGCCTATACTGTATAGGGTCCAAGAGGAAGGATCCCTTTCGAGCCAGAGGAGAAATAGAGCAGTTAAGGTTAGGACAAAACAAGGAGGAAAGAGAATAAGAGATAAGTGAGTGAGGGGATGGACAGAGGACCATTTTTGGTCATTCAAAAGGAAATCGATGCTGACAAATAGGTTGGTTCTTGCAATGCAGTGATAAGGAAATGACCGGCTAAAGAGGATGCTGTAGAATGCTGTGTGGGAACAGAAACCAATAAGGATGTTTGGCATCAAGAATGAACAACACAGTCTTGCATAGTACAGCAAACACAGGTGTCCTGACCCATTAAGAAGTGGTCTAAACTAAAGTCCTGGTCAATATCCACATTGTTCTATTGATTAAATGACTGACTGGTTTTCTATGGTTGAAATGTTGCAGCCAATGCAAATTAATGTTAGTCTGTGAAAAAAACATTACTTGTCACCCCCAAAACAATAAAAAATAAAAGAAATCAAAAGAAAAGAAAAGGAAATAAAATAAAGAGAAACGAAAATATTAACTCTAGAACCACCATTCATTTCACCAGTCATTTTGACTCCTTTGTCATTAAAAAAAAAAAAATCATGACCATTTATACCTATTACCACAGCGGGGATCATGTTGACTCCCATGGAAATCAATGTAAAATATTGCATTCAACAGTTGTCACATACCATTTACATACATTTTGATGTGAAGGTTGCTATAGGATGTGCCATAGCTGGATGACATTGATTAATGAATATATAGGGCACTGTAGTAAGATGAATAATTATTGCAGAGCTGAATGAGAGACCTGGAGACCTGGGCAGGTTGCTGACTGTGCAGTGCAGCGGGCGAAATTTTGCTGAACCAAACAGAGTACAGATCTGGAAAACTAATCTGAATGAGTAAAGTGTGAAATCCTGTGGATTAGAGCTGTTGAGATGAATTGCTGCAGAGTGCACGGAGGATGAGAGAGGCTGAGTACCACAGTGTGATAAACTTTCACATTTCTACTTTTACAATAATGAATTTATTAAAATGTGTTTCTAATTTTGTTGTAGCAGCTGTGTGGTGAATTTTAAACTGCAGCTGATCACCTGTTTAATCTGGTTCACAGTGAGCGCTCTGATTTTATACTTCATTTTAGCACAACTAATACCATGTTATCCAAAATTGGTTTTAAGTTTTTCACAATGTTCTTTTACCCTGGTTGAATTATTACTATATGTGTAGGTTATTGTATTGATTGTTGTGCTCTGTGTACATTAGCGGATTCTAAAATATATTTTACCTTTATGATCTGTGATGAAATAATCTCATCTGTGACATTAATAAATCCCCTAATGCTCATTTTGTCCAATCTTATGATTAGAAATATTAGATAAATATTTGCAGCAAATTTTTTTCAAAAAAATGAGCCATTTGCCATTTCTGTTGTTGCTGTTTCAAGACGGGTTCAAAATGACCCCCCTGGCAGTTCTAGGTAGTTTGGAATCTTGGTGGTTCTAGTGTCAAAAGCCAAGTAGAGTGTCTTTAAAATTTTAAATCCTTTTCAGAGCAGAAAACAGCCATAGCAAACATAGAGCAAATGTCAAGAAAAAGCAGGCATAACTTTTAGTTTTCACACTTCTTACTTTCTTCCAGCATGGACAGATTGTATACTTTAAAAAAAGAGCCTTGGTCTACTCCACTTCTCAAAAGCTGTTGATCATGTTTTTTCATGTGGAATACTGTGCAAATCTTCATCCAGCTGCAGCTTTTTAATAAACTGCATTAAAACTGCACCACAAACATGAAATCACAACACATTTATTTATCTAATAGGTTTATTTGCCTTTAACACTGCTCCTGTGGGGAGGATGACGTGGCTATGATTTGCAAAGCTAGACAGAGTCAGGTGCGGCTGTTGGTTGGGTGATGCTGTTCTCCAAGTGTGCTAATTAAAGTGGGAAGGTGTTTAAAAATGCTACAAATTAGCAGTGTCCCTGGTGGTATTAAGAATTTTGCAGGTTGCATACGAAAAACATTTTTATTCTGCCTATTTATCTGCTCGTATTTGTTGGCCTCAACACTTTCTCAGTGCTACAACGATTAGAGTTGGGCGGGTGGAGGTTTACAGCAGATAACAATAGAAGCAAGAGAAACAGAGATCAAACGATTTTATTTCTGTTGTAACTGGGAGAGAAGGGGCTCCTACGGTGTCTCTTGTGGGACTACTGCTCCAGATTCTGATATCCATTTTCCCTTTGTTTTCTCTCTTGGCCCTTTGAAATATTTAGTGAGAATCCGTGACTAACACATACACACATTAAATGTGTGTGTGTGTGTGTGTGTGTGTGTGTGTGTGTGTGTGTGTGTGTGTGTGTGTGTGCGTGCGTGTGCATGCACATGTACAATCACTTCTCTCCCTCCAGGCATCAGACATCAACTGTGCACTCAACATCTGGATGTGGACAGTCTTTCCCTCAGGACATACAAGAGCACTTCTCCATTTTAGCATAGTATCCTGAGGGACTGCTTCTCCCAGCCCACCCGTGGCCTTTCATTCTATTTTACCACTAGAGGCTCCACTGAGGAATGTCCCTCTACAACATTCCCCTCTTCCTCTCTTTATTTCTCCTGCTACCCCTTCCTTTGTCGATGCAGCGCTGCCATATCCTCCTCCCATGGGTTGGACTTGGCCACCTACAGACATTTACAGGTGCAAAAACTGTGATGTTGTACTGCACCTATTCAAATGGATGCTATATTTCCTGTTTGAAAAAAAAACAACAAGCCAAACGCAGTCTATCTACAGTCTGAAAGATGTCTTCAGTATGGAGCATATAGTACATGTCCTCCCACTAGAAGTCCACCATGCTAGTTCAACAGTCCCAAGCATGGCCTTTAATCTCAGAAGAGCATAACCTTTAACAATCTCCCAGCAATCTGTACCACCTTGTTAGTGCACATACACCATATGAGGTCTGTTGTATTAAGTATTCTAATGCATGTCTCGTTATCCATATAGATGAGAGAGGGAACAGAGCAACAGATGGCCAGGGAAAGCGGGAGTCACAAAAACAGAAATCATCCTCCAGAAACGAGAGGATCACATGCACCGTCTGCGCACACCTGGAGACTCACACACAACACTCTCCAGCACCAAATGTTTCACCACTTTCTAATTCTGCTCGACTCTTTGCAACATCTTGGCGGTGATCCAGTCAGCCGATTGTGTGTAAAAGTTGCACAGGGACTGCCAGCTGAGATTTAATCTTTGCTCTCTCTCAAGCAGCTTCCTGCTGGATCTGTTATCATCACGTCTGAGAGATATTAAAGAGTATCAATAATATGGTTATTTCACAGATAGGAATCTCTGAAAACTATGAGTGCTACAACAGTGTGCCCTGTAGGCTTTTAAACCAGAGAACATTTTATTAACTGTTTGCAAACACAACTAGCTTCCATCGCTGGAGGAATCACGCATCCAGTTTAATTTTATCTTCTAATAGAAAACATTTGCTAAGGTAATTGGGGATTTATTTGTAAATGCCACTATATTTATTTCAGACTAACAAGATGCTGTATATATGTACAAGAAAAAATCCTGCTAGTTAATGGACCATAGCAGGCAAGGTAAAATGAAAATATAAAAGACTGACATGTCTTTATATTTTAATAAATAAAACCATACATGTGCGTGCACACACACACACACACACACACACACACATTTCAGCACTCAGATCCTGTACAAAAACCTGCCTATCATTTTTTTAAGACTGATAGTCATAAATTGTTTATTAATCCTGTATAAGACATTAGGTAAGCTATGCTCTTAGCTGGAAAATAGATCCATTAGAGTGTAACTGCATGAAAGGAAAAGAGAGAGAAAAAAACTCTTAAAAGGTTTTTCTATTGCCTCAGTTAGCTTATATTTGTCAGAGCTGCCTGGAAAAAGAGGAATATCAACAGCAAGAACAAACAAGCCAGTATGAGCTGCACTGAAGGTAAAATCTGGGCTGTATACAGTATAAGGTATCCTTTAGATTTTTCTTGGCTTGTCTACATGACCCCAGCTTTATGTTTGTTATGCGGCCCTGTGGCCTGCTTCTCTTACAAAATGAAGACATATGAGCTGCTCTGAGATGTGCTCTCTTTGCTCTGTTTTGTCCAGACTCTCTCTCTGAGGGTTTATTCTGTCACACACCTGTATGGGCTACATTAAAATGTGTCACTTTCTGGACACTCTCATCTCATCTTGCAAAAATGCGCTGCTACACAGCTACACATGTAACTGGTAATGACTGACTTTCACGTCATCTCCGCCTGCACGTGTGAATTTAAAAATTAAAATCACAAAAATGTGATTTTAATACATTTATATAAAGAGCAAATTATGTGGAAAAATGGCTTTCACTTGCTTGATCAATCATATTTACCTTGGATCAAGCGCCATGTGTTATTAATGTCTCAGATAATCAACCTGTAATGTAGGCTACATTATGAATGAGTGGAACTCATTGGCTTTGAGTAATGAAGTGAGGATGTACTTCACACTCCAAGGAAGTAGCTATGCTCCAAGTATAGCCTTTGATTCATGTGTTTGGCCTACTCTGAGCCCATTGGGACTGATACAGAGGACCATTAGTTTTGTTGTCATTGCTAAGTGCATCACACGGGAGACTTTGCAACATGGTGAGAATATTGCTTTTGCAATTTCACTCTCTTTTAGATATATGGACTCCTGATACACAATGAGTTCATTGATTTCGTCTCAAACCTTAAAATAATCCGGAAAACCTTGCATGTAATGACAAACTGCAAAAACGGGGTATTAACAATGTTTCATGTTTGCTCTAAGCTCTTTCATGTCAGTCCATCAGAGGCTCATTCCACCCCCTCAGTCTCATCACTTGTCAAAACATTTTGCTGACTGCAGTGATCTAGGTAATAACTATTGCAGGGCATTGCAGTTAATAACATCAAGTGGACTCGAGAATCCCTGCCACCCTCTCCTCATCGGCACTGCACGTATTGAAAATCAATGTCTATAATAATGAAAACCTTTTGCCACTGCCAGCGCTTTCTGTTTAGAGCCAAATATATCAACTGGCCCCCTGTCAAACATATCAGTGATTCTTTGACACCTGAAGGGATTTTCACCACTTATTCACAGTTTACTGAAGCTTGGCAAAGTAAAGTTAATAACACAAGGCCAACAAATGTAATAGCAAGGCTTATTTTTGATTTTGTTTACCACACAATTACTCCAACAGGAAAAGTTTCCAATCTTGAGAATGTCACTTAAAAAAGTCAAAACAAAAACAACAACAAAACACCTTCATGGAAAAATTCTATTTTTAAGAGGAGAGTCAAATATTTCAACTTCCTTGTCACGTAAAGCAAAGATTCACGGGCTCTTGAGCAAAGAAAAAATCTTTGTAGCACATATTGTGGCATGAAACTGGAATAATATCACTATCCAAGTGAAAATTAGAGATGGCAGTACTCCCTGACTGCCCTATAATAGGGATTTTATGTGCGGCAGTATAAAAAAGGAATGTAGTGATCTGTGAAAAAAAAAAGAAGAAAAATTACAAAGCGCCTCCGAGGGCCTGTCTCGTTATTATTAGTTTTAGATGAAAAACACAAGCGCTACCCAAGAGGCAGCAGCATGCAGCAGGCACCCGTTCTCTGACATTTGAAGAGGTGGCAGACTGGGAGTGGGAGATGTAGAAAAACTGCTTAACCACTCCATGAATGAAAGAAATAGGAAAATCATGGCTGAGAGAACATTTTTTCTGCACATTGCTGAGTCATGCAGGAGGCTGACCCATTGACCAGATTTCTTCAAGTCGATGCTTTCATGTTATAAACCACAAAACACACTTGCTACATTTTGGCATGTAGACATGGTCAAGATGACCTGCTGAAGTTCAAGTCATGTATGAGAACGGAGAAGAAAGGTGATTTAATGGACTTTTAATGTGACGTGGTTGTTGGTGAAAGACTTGCTGGCCTGAGTATTTTACTATACTATACTATACTATATTATATTATATTATACTTCACTATAAAATGCTGATCTACTAGGATTTTCCCATACAACCATCGTTAGAGTTTATAGAAATTGGTCCAAAAAGAGAAAATATCCAGTGAGCTGTAGTTCTGTGTCCAAAAATGCCTTGTTGACTCCAGAGGTCAGAGGACAGTCGCTAGGACGCTTTGAGCTGATAGGAAGGCAACAGTGACTCACATAACCACTTATTACAATGGTGTGCAAAAGAGCATATCTGAACGTACAACATGTCCAGCCTTGAAGCAGATGAGCTACAGCAGCAGAAGGCCACACTGGGTGCCACAACTGTCAGTGAAGAATAGGTAACTGAAGCCACAATTCACAGGGGCTCACCAAAATTGGACAATAGAAAATTGGCATAAACAACATGAAAGCATGGATCCATCCTGCCTTGTATCAAAGGTTCAGGCCGGTGGTGGTTAGGTTTAATGGTTAGGGGATATTTTCTTGGCACACTTTGGGACCCTTAGTACCTACTGAGCATCATTTAAATGCTACAGCCTACTTGAATATTGTTGCTGACCATGTCCATTCCTTTATGACCACAGTGCACCCATCTTTTGACAGCTGCTTCCAGCAGGATAATGAGCTATGTCACAAAGACGAGAGAGTCGCATCATGGATGTGCAGCTGACAAATCTGCAACTGTATGGACCAAAATTTCTGAGGACTGTTTCCAGAACCTTGTTAGATATATACCAAAAAGGACTGAGACAGTTCTGAAGGCAAAAGGAGGTCCAGCCCAGTACTAGCATGGTGTATCTAATAAAGTGGCCAGTGAGTATACAGTGCATGAGTGATTGTTCCATAAGAAGCTTTACTTTCAAATTCATTTTAAATTAATTTCAAACAACTGTCAGCTCCACCTAAGTCATATGCACAAAACCTTTTCCTTTATGTGCATCATATTCATTATACAGATTCATATATAGATGGGGTTTCCTTGAGTTTTCTGAAGTTCACAAGAGAAATTTTCAAGTTTACGACTGAAAAATCTGCAGTCCTGAAAACAGTATGGCATAAAGACATGATGGAGGCTTTTGATATATTGCCTGAAGACATGCTTTGCCAGTGTCTGTGCAGAAGGTAGTTGCATCAGTCTCTGCACTACAAGGAATGGTGGAAAGCGGAGTGCAGGTGAGCAAGAGCAGCCAGAAGGATAGAAGAAAAGGAGAAGAAAAGGAAAAGAAAAAAATAACCAGGCTCTGCTGTCAATGTCAGGGTTTCACAAATTTTAAATTTTATACATATAAGCACTAAAATCCTTACCTGCAGTCAACTCTGACTAAGGTTTAAACTGTCAGCCAGTTTAACACAAAATAAATTATTTACTTTATTATCTAACAAATATTCAGTGTATTTACTTAAACAGCACACAGTCCACAGTCTCAGCTACTCAAATCCCAGACAGGTTGTTATTTAGAGCCCCGCGCAGCAAATCAGCTCCACCTGCATGTTAAGTGGTCAACAGATGGTTTGCAAATATATATTTTCACAAAAATATCAGACAAACATTAGTGGCAAAGAAACACCAACTCAATCCCACTTTTCTTTATCTCTGCTAGACTTAAGAGCGAGGTTCGGCAATCTTCTGCTTGTCTACACATGTCAATCATCTCATTATGTGTCAAACCACAACAGTGTGGGTAATATTAGGTGTTGACTGTCAGTCATTTTAACCAAGAAGGAATACAGCAAAGCCAAGGGACATATATTTGGGTTTCTAGCATATAAATAATACTTGACCCTGATAGAAAAATGTTAGAATAAATTTGCTGTTGGTGGTGCCTTACATTTTAACACCTACAAACCCAGTGGCGAAACGAATGAATGCTAGTGTTGTTCTGCACTTGTTAGATTTGTGAATATTGGTGTTTTTGCATGATGAAAACATGTGGAGCACACTTACTTTTGGACAGAGCTAACACTGAGAAATTAATAATTTTTACAATTCGACAAGATCCGCTGTGATGATAATCCACTTCCTTTACTCACTGGCTATGCTGCTTAAATCCCCTTTATCAGCACTGTCCTAGCTGTGTTTGCAATTTTGAGTAAGTCTTATTTTACTGTGTTTTCTGGAGGAGTCATCCCTCCACATAACACACTGGAGGCAGATTTTACAAGCTTAGCACTTAGCCATGTTAAATCTGATCATGTTTACAAGAAGTTTGGTTCGTAACAATATCCAGCAGCTGGTGCGTCCCGATGCATTGGCTCTGACGTTTGCTTGAAAAGGCAAACACTGAAATGAAATATTGTGAACATGTGACCATGAACCCTTAACAACCTATCCATCCAGGTGTATTTTTGAACACCACTGTGAAACTCTAGCATATTACAATCCAAATAAAGCACAGTTTTCTGCCCAATGAGCACTTCTTGTGTCTTAATAAACAATTAGTCTGTGAGATGTTCCCCCTGTCAGCTTTAAAAAATGATAGCATGCCAGTTTGTGGTCACAAATCATTTTCAGTGTCTCTAGGCTATGTGACATAACAATCAGTTGTTGTGAGGTTAAAGTGAGGTCAAGTGACAAAGCCCCTGCAGGCAAGGATCGACCCATTTACTTTTTGACAGCTGCTGTCCCTACATAAATAGTAAGTTCTATGCAATATATGTGTTAGAAATACAGAGATGGCAACAGTCTTCACATTACAAAATTTAGCTACGTCACCCCAGCTGCAGTGGAATTTCAGGGAAACTGTCACCTTGTCCTTAAATGAAGCAAAGATAAAAATTTTAATGAATTGTATTCCTCTAGTGAAATAGGGATAAACTAAATATGTTAACATAAGTTGTGAGTAATCAGGAAATCATCACAAATATGGTTGCACTCAGTAGAGTCAGATCTGTGTCCGTATGCCAGAAGTGTACAGTCCCTTTACACAGTCATATTAATCATATCATACACGGTACAGATACGGTCATGTGAAAAAGAGAGTTTTCACAGGACTTCATGCAGTCACGTGAAAAACTAAGCATAACCCCTGATTAAGTAGCTCGTAGAACCACCTTTTGCAGCAATAGCTCAAAGTAGTCATTTTCTGTTTGACTTCATTAGTCTCTCATGTTGTTTTGGAGGAAATTTGACCCCCTCTTCTTTACAACCTTGCTTTAGTTCATTGAGGTTTGTGGGCATGCATTTATGGACAGCTCTCTTAAGGTCCTGCCACAGCATTTCAGCTGGATTGAGGTCTTGTAACACCTTGATCCTTTTCCTTTTTGGCCATTCTGTTGAAGATTTGCAGGTGTGCTTGGGATCACTGTCCTCTTGCATTACCCAATTTCACCAAAGCTTTAGATGGCCTCAGATTTCACACTAGATTACTTTGGTATAAAAAGGAGTTCACAGTCAATTCAGTGGCATTGTGTGTTATGGCCAAACATCTCCACTTTGATTCCAACGGTCCAAAGGATGCTGTTCCAGAAGTCTTGTGCTTTGTTCATATTAACCTAAACTGAAGCTGTGCTGCCATTTTCTTTTTAGTGAGAAGAAACTTGAACTTGTGGCAGCCCTTCCGAATAAACCATACTTGTTTAGTCTTTTTCTAATTGTGTTATCATGAACTGTAAAATCTGACATGCTAACTGAGGCCTGTGAAGTCTGAAATGTACACTAGCTCTTGGATTTTTTGCAAAGTCTCATTTAAAAGAGGTAGTCAGACCAGCTGGTGATCAATTAATGATGTGCCTTTGATTAGCCCAACTTGGTGCTACTTACCCTCTGTCATGGTCTGTATTGTGGGTTGGGTTTTTGTGTTTTGTTTTTGAGTTCTGTTATTCCCTTTTGCCCCACGCCTCGCCTGTTTCCTTTGTTAGTGGTCTTCATCTCTGTCTGCGTCTAGACTTGTCTTATTTTGGTAGTCTGTGTCTTCTCTCCCCTGTCTTGATTGCTCCAGCTGTGCCCCTGTCCACTTCTGTTCGTCTGTTCATTGGTCTGTCTCTGTCTATTTTAGTGCCGTCTCCCCTGTGTCTTGCCCTCTCGTGCTCCCTAGGGATTTTTCATGGACTTGTGTTCCTGTGTTTTTGGCAAAATAAAAGCCTTTTACCTTCAGTCGGCTCTAAGGTCCTGCATCTGGGTCCACACCACGCCCACAGCATGGAAAGCCGTGACACCCTCTTAATTCTTATGAAGCAGTGAGGGTACACTTTATTTTTCATAGGACTGTATCCTTTTTATTTTTTCACATAGCTATCTATCTATTGCTAGTTATATAGCTATATAGCAAGCTAACCTTCAGCCCAATTTTCACCAACAAAAGGAAGGTGCAGCTGTCTATATTAGTCTGCAGTATTTGACTTTTCTTCTGTAAAAGAAATTACATGATTAACCCTCCTACCTATAGCGTTTTCCAAGATAATGTAAAAAAGTTCTTTTGAACTGATGACTGTGTATAAAAAAGGAGTCATTAAGTCTCATCTCTGCAGAATATTTTATCATCTCTCAGCTTGTTGTTTTTGTTTTATGGGCAGCAGTTTAACAATGGTTTTTTTTTAAATTTTTCATACAATCCTGATAACTTTCAATGATTTCCTTTTTAAACCACAGTGAAAGAAGTGTTATAAACACATTAGCAACAGAGCAGTTAGCAAATAGCAATTCAAATACTCCCTCCAGCAGCTGATGATGACCAGAAGAGAGGTAAAGGAAAGTAGGCTAAATGTTTGCAAGGTGTATAGATATACTGTGCTCTATGTTTGCCTCATATTTCAACTGTTTTCTAAAATATTCACCTTAATGACTTCATAAGGTTATAATACATGCAGTTTGTGTCAACAAGTTGATAATACGCCAAATCTAACCCACTGCCTCCAAGTATGCAATATTCAAAGTAACCACAATACAATAAAATGTGAGGGCTTCAGCTGTAAGCTTTCTGCAAAACCTTTTCTCTTTTTCTTTGTTTTTGTATTGAGACTGCACCTTTCAAGGTTACTAATGCCATACCTTTTTTGAAAATGAGACCATGACTATTCATTTCTTGCAGTTTTACTTTTAAGTCGAGCATTTAATACACTGGGCTCTAATATCCTTTTTCATACAGCAGCATGAAAATGCATAGGTCACCACAACATAACTCTAACTTCACTGCAAATTTGGCTTTTAAAAAGAATTCTGTTTGCAGCGGAAATGGCCTCCTTTAAATTTCATTTTTTTGGCAAAGATTTCTTCCTAAATAATATTTAAACCACTAATTATAGATACTGGAAATCTGGAAATCTTCAAATCCTAAACGCAGAGCATGTAACTAATATATTAATTCATTAGGAATTAGTTTACTATCACAACCAAAAACACCACTCTCTCCCACATTGGCAAAGATTGTTGTTCCTGTAGCAAAATCATGTACTGCACCAAGACCATTATGAATATTATTCCTGTCAAGGCTGGGCTGGTTCTTCTTTAGCTGTGGACTTTCTCTGATCTACAGTAGCAGTGGCTTTGTGTCTCTCTTACTGATGAGGGAAGAAGACAGCAAAACACCAACTGCCAAAGTCCCAGTTCTGCTGTAACACTGCAGGGGATTGAGTTGTGCCAAAAGGAGAACTGCTAAAAATTAACACCATCTCTAATTGAACTGGGTAGCATCATGCAAAAAATGTTGTGTACTTACTCCACCATGGCACTTCGGCTGACTCTGCCTCCCCAAAAAACACAACCAGAAATAGGAGGGAAGAATACTTGCAGGACTTGTTTGACCTTACACATTGTGACTTGTGGTGCTGTGATGCACCACAAAACAATCAATAGCAATACAATGCCAACATGTCCTCAAGTTACCCTTTGAGTGAGTTCAGTCTTGTACAGATTCAGCTGATGTAAAATACATTGACGTTTTTGATGTCTAATATTGAGAGCTGCGAAGGTCTTTGAAGCAGAAAAACTGTACGATTGGACTTTATATTCGAGCTTTTTGGAAAGTCCTGTACTCATACAGTCTGTGCTTCACACACACACACACACACACACACACTTACTTAGGCATAATGTTGGTGTACTATGAAGTATTTTAATATACATCTGGGCTCTTGCCCTAAGGTTTATGTAAGAACCCATTTTGGCATGTATGTGAAAAAATACACACGTGGCAGGCTATTTCATTCAGCGACTTTGATGCGATGACATTTCTTTATGAGAATGAATCACCAGCATCAAAGCGTCATCCCGGGCTCATGTCTTTTCATTTACATGGCTGTCTATCACGAACATGGCACGCC
>VUQH01006416.1:9220-33569 GCA_015106775.1 Etroplus canarensis | reverse complement strand
AACCCAATTGAGATGGTTTGGGATGAGATGGACCACAGAGTGAAGGCAAAAGGGCCAACAAGTGCTCAGCATCTCTGGGAGCTCCTTCAAGACTTATGGAAAACCATTTCAGGTGACTACCTCATGAAGCTCATCAAGAGAATGCCAAGAGTGGGCAAAGCAGTAATCAAAGCAAAGGGTGGCTATTTTGAAGAATATAAAATATAAAACATGTTTGGAGTTATTTCACACTTTTTTCTTCACTACATGATTCCAGATGTGTTCATTCATAGTTGTGATGGCTTCAGTGAGAATCTACAATGTAAACAGTCATAAAAATAAAGAAAAACCATGAAATGAGAAGGTGTGTCCAAACTTTTGACTGGTAGTGTGTGTATATATATATATATATATATACACATATATATGTATGATCTTTCTCAGTTCTCATTTCTTAAAATCATGATTTTTTTATTATAACCATTTAAAAATGCTATATAAGAAGCACTAATGCAGTAATTAACATCTAAGGGCATTATTTATCAACAATTACTTTATGACATATTATAATCTGGGCCTTTTATTGAACCTTACTAACTAACTACTACTAAGAATTTTTTATACTTTTAGTGAATGAGTTAGGGTATATTTTTACATCAAAACCTTAGATAGTGTAACTTAAAAGCAGTGGGAATTGAACTGGCTGTTAAAAACAACTAATTTAAATCCACGGCACGATAAAAATACTAAGTAGATGGAGGCGAGAGCTGTGCAATCATGACTCTGATGCAGGCGTTTTATTTTTAATTCTGTGAGTCAACGTTTCAGTAAATACTTCACCGGAAAAACCCACAATAGTGTACAGGGCATCTTCACCTACACCTTGAATCACCACATAAAAAAAAATCCAGACAGAGGTCATTAACAGTCAAAGGCATCAAACTTTTCACTTCATAATAATGTTTAGTTAATGAAAAACTTTCATAATGTGTGACTACTAGATAAGTACAGCTGAGGGACAAACCAGTGTGCTGTGTTGAGATCTGGTGATAGTGAAGACTATCGTATTATTCATATTGAAAAAAAACACATTCAGTGGCTCCTTGTGCTTGATGGATGGGGACATTCTCATGCTGAAAGAGATCATTCCCATCAGGACATAAATGCTTTTGTACCACAGCACAACTTTATATTGATTTGTATGACAAGTGGGTCTAAATCATGCCAGCAAAGTGGCTCTGCAGCACAACAGAGCCACCAGATCTTCACGCACTGTAGGGTTGAAGGACTCAGATTTTCTGTAATTTACATTCCTGGTTATCATTAGCTATTTTGCTGCTCCCACTCAACTGTTTTTAATTTTTTTTCCGCAAGAAAATGCAATCAAATAGATAATTACATTTGGGAAAACAGGACACAGCTCAGTTAATGGGGACTATTTTTCCAGCACGATAAAAAGTGACAGTCATTTAACTGGACTGGACAATGCATCAAGCAAATGCATTGCTTTTCCTGTTTCAAACCTCCTCTATCATTAATCATTAATAGCACAAAAACTGTGTTCTGAGTGCTTTGTGGCAAGGGTTTCCATGGCCAAGCTGCATATGAGCCTTACTTTACAAATTACAATGCCAAGTGTCAGATGGAGTGGTGTGGAGCACACCACCACTGAACTGTGGAGCAGTGGAAACATTTTCCAAGTAGCGACAAATCACGCTTCTCTATCTGGCTGTTTAATGGACAAATTTGGAGTTGGCAAATGCCAGGAGAACATTATCTGCCTGACTGCAATGTGCCAACTATAAAGTTGGAGGGAGGAGGAATAATGCTATGAAGTTGTTTTTCTGGGGTTGGCCTGGGCCGCTTAGTTTCAGTGAATGGAAATCTTGGAATGCTTCAGTTTACCAAGTCATTGTGGACAAATCTATACATCCAACTTTTGGTAACAGTTTGGGGAAGGCCCTTTTTCTGTTCCAGCATGACTGTGCACAAAGCACTGTCCATAAAGGCATGGTTGGATGAGTTTGGTGTGGAAGAACTTGACTGGCTTGCACAGACCCCTGACCTCAACCCCCACTGAACACTTTTGGGATGAACTAGAACAAAGACTGTGACCCAGGCCCTCTCATCCAAAATCACTATCTGCCCTCAGAAACACTCTTTTGGATTAATGAGCAAAAAT
The DNA here is from genome assembly GCA_015106775.1 of Etroplus canarensis. Lineage (NCBI taxonomy): Eukaryota > Metazoa > Chordata > Actinopteri > Cichliformes > Cichlidae > Etroplus > Etroplus canarensis. Next base: position 31,408 of record VUQH01006416.1, on the reverse strand, counting down.
TCCCTCAGACAAACTCCAAAATCTTGTAGAAATCTTTCCCAGAAGAGTGGACGCTGTTGTAGTTGCAACGGGGGACCGATTCCATATTAATGCCTATGGATTTAGAATGGGATGTCATAAAAGCTCCCGTAGGTGTTACGTGTAAATGGTTTAATACTTTTGTCCATATATCATCACAGAGGAAATTGTTAACATTGTATCATCTCTGTTTGTTTGTTTATTTTACTTTAACAAGTCCGACTGTCTGCTGGGAAATAAAGGTCTAAGAGTAATAGCTTAAAGCTTGCCATTGAAACTTGTAGGTTTTAATGGCAAGCTGTTTTTTGGTTTGAACTTTGCTTGATGGCAGGCAGAGTCACCTGTAATGGTGAAATTGCTCTCTGCTGTCACAGGTTAGGGCAACCTAAAATTGTCTGAAAATGACATTCTCATTTTGCTTAATCTAACCAGATGCCATCCTCTATTTTTGCATTAACTTCCAAGCAGACCACTAAATAGCATTATATTTCAGATGTGAGGGTCAAGTCACATTTACTGGACCTCTCAGTTAATCTTATTGTGTTGTGGCTGATATGACATGATATTTTGCTCTTTAAAAGCTCACTGCATTATTCACTTTGACTTTGCCATGGATACCAATCGTGTGCTTTTGCTGCAAGCAATTCTGCCCGTGCCCTTTGCTTTAACACACTGTCTATAAATACCTCCCCCTGGGTAAGAGCAACTTTTGGACAATATTTACAGGAGAGTTTTCCTGTGAGATACGGGAGGTTATATAATTCTGAGTTCAGATCAAATTCTGGGAAGTAAAGATAGCTTAAGTGATTTTCACTTTTTAAAGACAGTATTGCCTGTTTCGGATATGTCCTACTAATCAGCACCCACTCTCACCACAGGGGAAATGCTTCCTCACTGAAATTGTTTCCCATGAAATATGCCCTGAGCAACATAACACAAATGCCTCAGCATTGTGCTTTAAAGGAACTGAAACTTGCGGTTGCCAGGGAACACTTGATAATATTTTGGGCCACTTGTCTTATTTGATGTCTCCGGCTGGGAATATTTCCCATCTACATTGCTCTTCAAATTCACCTTGTTTATCATATTCAGGAAGACACTCTTGTGCGTAGTTTACTTAATTACATCTTCAGCTCTTGAAACCATCCAAACCCCAAGAGGGAGATACGATGAAAGTTTGCTGGAAGTCTAACTCCTACGCCCACACAGAGGCCATTCTTCAGTCTCTAAAAATATACTTTTGAGCGAGTACGTTTGCTGTTCTGCAACTCATAGTGTTGAAATGCTGTTATCTTCTCTAATTGTGCAAAGACAAACATCTCCTCCTATGCTCCCAATGGGATACACTCTGAGGAAAACAGGACGGAGGACACAGGGATTAAACATTGATATAAGGCTAAGAATGTGACAGTGTTTTACACATTTTCTGGCTATTTTTCCCTGTCCAATACCGAGCTGCTTATTCTTGCAGTCCCGTCCAAACGTATTGGAACAGCAGGACAGATTAATTTGTTTTTGCTGTGCAGTGGAGACATTTCTGAGTTACATTAAAAAATGAATATGAGAAGAGAGAGCAGAGGTTTTATTCCCTGGTATTTATGAATAGATATGTAAAACAACAATCAATATAATACAGTTTGAATCAAACCAATCAGTTTTTCAAGTTTCAAGAGTATTGTAACATGATAAGGGAAAGGTGTTATCTAGGTAAGATTGATTGTTTAATCATTAAGTACACCTTGATATCTGTCAACAAATGTAAACCTACATGAAGTCCAGAGCGCTTTCTATGGGAGAAAAGCACGTCATTCTGAAGTTAAGAAAAGGGGTAAAATCCATCAGAGGTATTTCAAAAATACTGGGCATAGCCAGTACCACAATCTGGAATATACTGAAAAAGAAGGAAACCACTGGTGTACTCAGCAACAGCAACAATTGTTGACAGACAAATGGTCAGAGCACTAAAGAAAAAACCAGAACAAGAGTCTGTGACATCATGAACAACCTCCAGCGTGCAGGGGTGGAAATATCACAGTCCACTCTTTATAGACAGCATACTGCAACATGCAAACAACTCATTAGCTGTAAAAATCAAAAAGCCACATTGTAATTTTCAAAAAAAGCACAAAGATATGCCAAAACAGTTCTGGAACAAAGTTTTATAGACTGATGAGCCAAAGATTAACCTCTACCAAAATGATGGAATGACTTGGGCTTGCACAACAGCCTTTGGAATAGGCTCAGCCTTTATACATACAGCAAGACATTGATCAAGAACACACTGCCACCTAAACAAAGGACTTCATCTGGAGGAAAAAAATGAAAGGTTTTGGACTGGCTCAGTCAATCACCAGATCTTAACCCAGTGAATATCACCTCCTAAAGAGCAAACTGAAGGGAGTAACCTTGCAAAACACACAACAACTAAAAGATGCTGTGTTAATAGCCTGGAAAGGCATAACCAATGAAGAAACAAGAAATCTAGTGGAGTCGGTGGGTTGCTGGTGTGATGCAGGTATTACAAACAAGTGCGACCAAGTAACAGGGATTTTTTACTTTAATATAGTTGAAAACCTTCTTGAGCCCCTTCTTGTTTGCAGTGGTGATGGACAGATTGATAGATGAGGTCAGGCAGGAGTCTCCGTGGACTATGATGTTTGCAGACAACATTGTGATCTGTAGTGAGAGTAGGAAGGAGGTGGAAGAGAGCCTAGAGAGGTGGAGGTATGCACTGGAGAGAAGAGGAATGAAAGTCAGTAGAAACAAGACAGAGTACATGTGTGTGAATGAGAGGTGGAACGGTGAAGATGCAAGGAGTAGAGGTGGCGAAGGTGGATGAATTTAAATACTGGGGATCAACCATCCAAAGCAACGGACAGAGCACTAGGGAAGTGAAGAAGAGAGTTCAGGCAGGGTGGAGTGGGTGAAGACAAGTGTCAGGGGTGCTTTGTGACAGAAGGATAGCAGCAAGAGTAAAAGGGAAGGTTTACAAGAAGGTAGTGAGGCTTGCTATGATGTATGGTTTGGAGACGGTGGCACTGACAAAAAGACAGGAAGCAGAGCTGGAGGTGGCAGAACTGAAGATGTTGAGATTTTCCCTGGGAGTGACCAGGATGGACAGGATTAGAAATGAGTACATCAGAGGGACAGCTCATGTTGAGAAGTTTGGAGACAAAGTCAGAGATGCAAGGCTGAGATGATCTGGACATGTTCAGAGGAGGGATAGTGGATATATTGGACAAAGGATGTTGAAGATGGAGCTGCCAGGCAGGAGGAGAAGAGGAAGACCACAGAGAAGATTTATGGATGTAGTGAAGGAGGACATGCAGAGGGTTGGTGTGAGGGAAGAGGATGCAAGGGATAGGGTGAGATGGAGGCAGATGATCCACTGTGGTGACCCCTAACGGGAGCAGCTGAAAGAAAAGAAGAAGAAGATAGTTGAAAACCTTCTGTACCAATACTTAGGCTCACCTGAGAAACTGGTTGGTTTGACACAAAATGTGTTGTGTTGTATGTTGTTCAACATATTTAGATATAATTCCAGGGCTGAAACTTTGATCTCTCTTCTCTCATTCATATTTTAACCTCACACACAAATGTCTTCAGTGTACAACAAAAACAAATTAGTTGGCCTTGCTGTTACAACATAATGAAGATCTTACATTTCACCACATGTGCTCAGATTAAAGTTTTTGATAAACTAAAACTTATTTTAAAAAATCAAGAATAAGTTGAAAACTCTACTGCATGAGAGGCTAATTAGCGTACTGAAGCTGTTTTCAATCTTCTCTCATTATCCACTTTGTCTATATTATTACGGTTTAGTGCTGTTAAGTATTTTTATGGGTTTCCTCATTTGTAGTTTATCCACTCTAGTCAGTAAGTGTGTCCACTTCCACTGCCCTGGTTATTATTGCAGGCAATTTATACACTACAATGACATATCTATGCTACTATTCATTTGTCTCCACTGTTCATCTCCTGTGACCTTGCTTTGCTAATGGTGCCTGTGGTCAATACAGCTCACTGCATGGGTTAAAACCAACTGTTTAAAATGAAACTGATACATGCTTATCATTAGAAAAAAGCAAAACTGCTTGAATAGATTTGCATGCTTTATTCTTTAAAAATGCTGTAGATTGCAGCAGAATCTATTTTCACCCTCTGTCTGACATGCACCTTTTTCTTTAATGTCTCCCTCCTTCCCAGAAGACAACCAGAGTTGATGATCACAGAATTCTTTACATGGTGAGGAAAAACCCTTCACAACAAATCACAGGTTAAACTAAAAAACAGGAAGGTTAGACTAGATTTTGCCAGAAAGCATCTAAAAGAGCCTCCCCAGTTCTGGGGAAAAATCCTTGGACATATGAAACTAAGATAAATTTGTACAAGAATAATGGGAAGAGAAAAGGATGGCGGAGGGGCAATGTTAAGACATGGGCATGTATGGTTGCCAATAGAACTAGGTCATGACTGTTTATTGATGATCTGACTGCTGATAGAATTACCAAGATGAATTCTTAAGTGTACAGGGATATACTCTCGTCCCAGATTCAGCCAAATGCTGAAAAACCCATTGGATAGTGCTTCATAGCGCAAATGGACAGTGACCCAAAGCATACTGCAAAAGCAACCTGAAGCTGAAGGAAAATGCAGTAAAGGCCTTGAAGACCGTCTCAAGGGAGGAAACACAGCATTTAGGAATGTTCATGGATGCTAGACTTCAGGCATTCATTGACTGCAAAGGATTTCATCCAAATATTAAAAGCACCCTTTATATTTACAATTACGTTAGTATGTCCAATAAATTTTAAAGGCTTTGAAAATAGGGGACTATGTATAAAAATGCCTATAATTCCTAAGCAGTTAATGTAATTCTTTTGTTAAGCCCCTTGAATTAAAGCTGAAAGTCTGCACTTCAATTATATTTTGATTGTTTGTTTGATTTAAAATCTACTGTGGTGGCGAACAGAGGCAGAATTTTAAAATAAATTGTGCATTATAACTGCAATATAGCTCTGGCTTTTGGGCACTGAGTTAAAGCCAATGGTAAAGCCACAATAATCATGTAACACAGTGCGCTGGAAACTAAATTAAAAAGGTGGACTGTAAGGAAGCCACTCACTCTTTTGGTGAAGCAAGCCAAAGTAGGTAAAACCTGAGCCAATGTGCTACATAGTGATGTAGATAAGAGATAAAAATAAAACAGGGACTGAAGGTGTTTTGATTTTTTTAAAGGAGTGGGGAATAGAGTGCCCTGAAAGTATTCATACCGTTTACACTTTTACACATTTTGTCGTTCTCCTGCTGGGAGGTGAATCTCCACCCAGTCTTAAGACTTTTGCAGACTAACAGGTATTCTTGAATAATTTCCCTGTATTTGGCTCCATCCATCTTCCTGTCAGTTCTGACCAGCTTCCTCAGCATCCTCACAGCATGATGCTGTCACCAGCATGTTTCATGGTGGGAATGTGTGTTCAGGGTGAAAAAAGTTCAGTTTTGGTCTCTTGGAGCACCTTCTTCCAAATGTTTGCTGTTTCCCCAACATAGCTTGTGGCAAACTGCAAACGGGACTTCTTATGGTTTTCTCTCAACAATGGCTTTCTTCTTGCCACCCTTCCATAAAGGCCAGATTTGTGGAGTGCACAACTAATAGTTGTCCTGTGGACAGATTCTCCCACCTGACCTGTGGATCTCTGCAGCTCCTCCAGAGTTACCATGGGCTTCTTGGCTGCTTCTCTGTTTAATCCCCTTGAATGGCCTGGCAGTTTAGATAGACAGCCATGTCTTGGCCGGTTTGCAGTTGTGCCATACTCTTTCCATTTTTGGATGATGATGAGCAGTGTGATGTTCAAAGCTTGGGATATTTTTTCATAACCTAATCCTGCTTTAAACTTCTCTACAACCTTATCCCTGACCTGCCTGGTGTGTTCCTTGGGCTTCATTATGCTGTTTGTTCACTAATGTTCTCTAACAAACCTCTGAGGCCTTCACAGAACAGCTGTATTTATACTGAGATTAAATTACACACAAGTGGACTCTATTTTTTAATTAGATGACTTCTGCAGGAAATTGGTTGTACTGGATTTTATTTCGGGGTATCAGGGTAAGAAGGCTGAGTACATATGCATGCCACACATTTCAAGTTTTAATTTGTAAAAAAATTTGAAAACCACACATCATTTTCCTTCCACTTCACAATTATGCACTACAGTACTTTGTGTTGGTCTATCATATCCCAAATACCAATAAAATACATTTAGGTTTGTGGTTGTAACATGATAAAATGTGGAAAAGTTGAAGAGTATGAATACTTTTGCAAGGCAAGGTAACTCCCTTTGGTGTGGACTTTGGGTTTTGCAACTGCGGAAATTTTGCTCTGTAAAAAATTAAATAACACTAAGCAGATGGGACAAACTAAAAAAGCATGTCATAGGTACTTTAAAGTGTGGTCAATAGTGAAAGTTATACTTTAGCACCATTGTCCTGACCTCTTAATCTGAACTGCATGTGCATGGCTAAAACTGTAAAACAAACACGCCTGCTATTGTTGTCTCCATAACTCAGCTCAGGAGAAACATACTTTTCAGAGGTGTAATTCCAAGAAAACAGCACAGACAGAGAACAAAAAAGTAAGGAGCCCAGATGTTGTCCTATCTACTTGCAAGAATACATATATATCAATATATATATCAATATCTATCTATCTATCTATCTATCTATCTATCTATCTATCTATATATGATTTTAATCCAGAAGGTACAGGTTACTTAAAATGGATGCATGACTTATTTTTCTTACTGAAGATAAATACAGCTGAGTTAAACAAGGAGCAGTCTGAAGTTGCTGATGGTGCATTGGAAATGCAGAGTATATTTACCTTTACACACAGACATTATTACCAAAGCCCCAAATCTAAACATAATTTTATTTTCAGTGGCAAAGGGGCTTTATTTAATGACAAACATGCTCTGAACCTTCCCTACACTCTCTCTGGCACTTATCCCAAAGCCCTTACTGCAGATGCATATTTTACAATAGAGGGAACATGTTGCCCTTTGCAACAGTGTATAGCTTGCGGATGTTTTTAATAGTCCTCTACTATTCCGCCTCCTCCTCTTCTTCTTGAGCAGACGTCACCAGAGACATAACTATTACCCAGGCAGCTAAAAACAGGTCAAGTGTTGCTCCGTGATGCTGAAATCATTGGCTGCAGTCCCGAGGAGAGGTAAAGGTGGTGAGATGGAGGGTAGCGATATGAAAGCTACAAACGGAGTGAGAGTGGTTGAGATAGAGGGGGAAGTTTGGAGAGGGATGCTTTTACTCAACTGTGCTCCCAACTACTCATTCAACTCCTCTGTTTCCTCTCTGGCTCTCCCACTCTCCCTCTCACATTGCAATTGGAACATCATGGAACAGCACTTAGATTTTGAAATTATAATGGGAGTCACTGCAAGGTAACTGGTGCCAAAATGGTCATCATGTAGAGTAGGCTATTTTTTGCCAGTCCCAGATCAAGTTATTGCCTTAAAGTAGCCTTTGCTTGTGTTTACCTTAACACCAATGAAAGCTTTGAGTTTTAATACGATATATTAAAAAACACAAGAATTTAGAAAATGCAGAGTATTAGTACAGAAAGGAAAAAAAATCACCCATACATCTACCCATGCATTTTTTGCATGACAGACATTAGAACATAATTAAATGTTCTAATGTACCACATATTTCCTGCATATTTCTTGCTGTAATGAGACAGTCTTTAGTAAACAAACTCCAGGAATGCCTCTGACAACAGGAAGCAATGGGAAATGAAGGGGAACACAAAGAGACTGAGCAATTGCTCAAAGTGTATAGTTTTTAAAAACAAAAAAAATGCCAGGCTATTGGAATATTCTGCTCTGGAAATACAGCTTGGTCTGGTCCAAAAATTTTCCCTAAAAAAATCCTTGCATCCTTGGCATTCTGTCACTTTGTTGAGGTATTCTGGAGAAATTTCACCACATGCTTTCCAAAGCTCTTTCCACAAGCTCGGCTGCTTCAGTAGCAGGGGCGCGTCCAGAGGAGGGCATGGGCTATCATAAGCCACTTCATGATACTCCACTGTCAGTGCCATTGGACTGAAGTTATTTTAATCTTACAGTGCCCACTTCTAATGAGACCATAGATACACAGTACAGTACAGTAAGTATTTCTATGTTATGCTGCTTTCTACTTCTACTACACAATATTTTGGATTCAAATGTTTTATTTTGTACTACATACTATTTTAAAGTTTTAGGTTGTACCTGAAAGCGTAGCTCTGTTATTTAATTTCTTCATATTTTTAACAGCTAGCTTTTTCTCTTTATTTCAAAAAATTATGTAGGACACATTTCATGAAGGCTTTCAGGCTCTGAGCAACCTGAAACTAAACTGATGTTACAGTGGCAGCTGGTATACAGCCGCCATGTCTCAACTTCTAGGAGAAGGCAGGAACTCAGTGTATTTAGGCATGTAGTAGACATGCACAAAACATTTTGCTGAAGTTCAAACTGAGCATCAAAATGGGGATGGTTGTTGTTGTCAGATGGGCTGGTCTGAGTATTTCAGAAACTGCTGATCTACTGAGATTTTCCTGTACAGCTATCTGTACGGTTTACAGAGAATGGTACGATGAAAAGAAAATATCCAGCGAGCACCAGATGTCTGGTTGAGAATGCCTTGTTGATGCCAGAGGTCAGAGTAGAAGCCAGACTGCTTCAAGCTGATGGAGGCTTAACAGTAAGTAAAAAAATGCTTGTTGCAAACAAGGTATGCAGAAGAGCATCTCTGAAAGGATAACATGTCAAATCTTGAAGCAGAAAGGCCACAGCAATGGAAGACCACACTGGGTGCGGCTCCTGTCAGGTGGTGCATATGAACAACTTGCTGCAATAAACATTAACATACTCGTATTTGCTGGAGTTCTGCTCCTGGGGGCTCTCTTGGTGAATTCAAGCAATAGTGCAAGGTTTAACAGCAAAGAGAAGAAAAATGAGACAATTAAATACAGCTTGATGGCACCTCAGTGAGTAAAGTCTTTTCCTTCCTGCCTGTCTAAGCACAGACAAACACAATAGTAAGCAGTAAAGGAAAGTGTGTCCAATATTGATGGGTACACACTTAGGTGTTTATGTGAGGTCTGAGGATTGTCGTAGGAATTCAAGTCTGCAGACAGACAGATTTATAGAGATCCAACCAATATTACTGATTGGAAGGAACATACAATGTGTGGCTGTAAAGTTTAATTAAAACAGCAACAGTAACATTAATAATACTTTATTACACCCTTTGTTTACATTTGTTACTATGATGGTTGTCAGCAAACTCTGTTGTGCATGTGCAATATAAATCCAAAACCTGTTGCTTGTCCAAGTGTGTTTTTATATATAAACATATAAAGCAATGTAATAAAAGTTCCTTTTCATTCAGCACTGTAAAAAAATTTGTAAGAACATCTGTTATATTTTAAGTTTGCACATGTATAATCTGATAGTTACAGTGACATTTTTTTATGATAGTATACTTTTTAAATCAGCTTGAGATGGTGTTTAAATATTATTTCATTTTAATTCAGATTAGTTTCATTTAGTTTTACCTATTTATTTTTCTTAAATTATGTGGGTGGTTTTTGTCAGTGGCAAGATTTAAGAAGTTCAGGTTAACAGTTTGGTTATTACATTTAATCAACCAAACAGTTTTTTGTCTTTTCCTGTTGTTAGTTTTTAGTGTGGGGTAACTATAATAACCTTTGCATTGGCTAAATTTAATGTTATCACCAAATTATGTGTGTGGCATTTGTAAAAACCGGGTGTCCTGCTTTTATTTCCTGTCGTATACCTTGTTACAGGCCAGCAGGTCACTGGAAGTGGACATATGGACAGTGAACATGTGGTAATTAGCCCTGCTCATTAAAAATTACCTCAGGCTTTGTTCTATTATGTGGATACACTGTTGTACCTCCTGTCATGCGCATGAGTGACTAATGTGACTGCCTCCTTACAATACTGGGTGGAAAATGATGGCATGATGTTTACTTCTCTTAAAAAAGATGGGATGATGTGTAAATTGTAAATAAAAACAAGCAAGATATAAAATATAAAACTTGAACATTTTCTTCACAATCCATCCTTTCAAAAGCTTAGGACAGGAGCGTGTTTATCACTGTGTTGCATCACATCTTCTTTTAACAGCGCTCAAAGAAGTAAGTGCTTGGGAACTAAGGAGAACAACTGCCATAGTTTCCAAAGCAAGTTTTCCCATTCCTGCTAGAGAATGTTTTTTCAGAAGTATTGCTGAGCCCATGAAGTGATCCCCACGACAGAACGGTGTCTGTTTTAATCTGGTTCTGCCTGATGAGCTGTCAATTTTTCAGTAATATTACACAACATAGATAACAAAATCTTCATATTCTTACTTTAAAAAGGAGTTATTCTTATGACTTCTGGCACAGTCATGAAAAACAAAGTTTCACAGGACTCTACGCAGTCCTGTGAAAACCTAAGTACACACCATGTTTCAATAGCTTGTAAAACCTCCTTTAGCAGCAATAACCTGAAGTAAATGTTTTCTGTATGATTTTATCCGTCTCTCATATTGTGGAGGACCTTTGTCCTACTCTTCTTTAAAATGTTGCTTCAGTTCATTGAGGTTTGTGGGCATTCATTTATGCATAGCCCTCCCAAGGTCCCACTACAGCATTACAATTGGATCGAGGTCTGGACTTTGTCTGGGCCATTGCAACACTTTGATCTTTTCTTTTTCAGCGATTCTGTTGTAGATTTGCTGGTGTGATTGGGATCACTGTCCTGCTGCATGACCCAATTTTGGCTAAGCTTTAGCTGTTGGACAGATTCTAGAATACCTCGGTATACAGAAGAGTTCATGGTCTACTCAATGACTGCAAGGTGCCCAGGACCTGTGGCTACAAAACAAGCCCACATCCTAACCCCTCCTCCACCGTTCTTGACAGCTGGTATGTTTGTGCTGATATGCTGTTTGATTTTCATCAAACATGGAGTTGTGCATTATTGCCAAACATCCCAACTTTAGTCTTGCTTGTCCATAAGTCTTGTGGTTTGTTGAGATGCAAAGTTGCAAACCTAAGCTGTGCTGCCATGTTCTTTATAGAGAGAAGAGGCTTTCTCATGGCAACCCTTCCAAACAAGCCATACTTGTTCGGCTTTTACGAATTGTAATGGCATGAAGATGTTAACTGAAATGTGTGGAGTCTGAGATGCAGCTGAACATTGCACAGTCTGACCTCGGGGCGAACTTACTGGGACGTCCACTCCAGGGAAGATTGCGGCATTGTGTGACCACACACCTGAATCAAACTGCCAAAGCATTTTCTTTTATAGAGGTGATCACACTTGCTGATAATGAGTTAATCAAGTGCATTTGATCAGCAGCACCTGGCTGCTACTTATGCTCTTAATTCCTATGGAGTGAGGGTAAGCTTAGTTTTTTTACAGGACTGTGGACCCAGCCTCGCTAACATGTTCTTTGTATAATGCAATCATGTGACTAGTCTACTTACTTAGTTGTGAGAAGTTTACACAACTTTTCAGCCTTTTGTTTCTTCTGTCTCAACTTTAATGACATTTTTTGTGGCATCAAAGTGAAAATGAGCATATTTATTCAAAAGATGAATTCTTTGTCAGACCTAAGAATTCATCAGTCTTAGTGTGATTTATTTTTTAATAACATGTTGGGTTTAAATGGTTTGGAAATCATCACATCCTGTTTTTAATTTACATTTTACATATCAGGTTACATCTAATGATCTGTCTGTTCATAGTACATGTTGTGGCAGAGACAGTGGAAGCCCTCTGTCTTTGGACAACAATAAGCCCTTAGTTTTAACTCTAGTCTGTGAATGCGATCTATCTGTTATGACCTCCTTCCCTCCAGTGTGCATGACAAACAGTGCACATTGTGTTGCAGGATCCTACCTACATAATGAACACTAGAGCTTTCCCCTACTTCTGAATGAGCTGCATTTTATTGCAATCTAAAAGCACCAAAGAGCACGTATACCCCTTCTGCTCACCACATTCCAGAAATTCATTCAACATTAAATTCACAAAAACAATATCAGAAGGTAATTTTTTTAAAACTACACCTAATTTTAAAGTATGTTTTTAAATGCAGATGGGTGAACCACAAATTGGTAGTTAAAAATTAAAGTGTACAGAAACAGAAGTCAATATCACTATGTTATTTTACATGCTATTAACTTGCTGTGAGGTTTTGATATTCTGGTGGCTTACTTTTGTTTTTGTACAACATGAAATATCAAGAAAATTCTCTGCAAGGATATAACGTAATATACTATAGTGATTAAGAGAGGATGGAAGAATCTTAAACTTTATATGCTTTGAAAATAAAATCTATTAAATTATACTGTAGCTGCTCTGTACCTGATGAGCTTGAACAGGGAAACCCTCGGCAGTATACTTGAACAGTTTAGTCTGCCAGTGTCCTCCTAGTGTTCTAAACTAGACCACAAGAGTAAAGAAAAAAGCAACAATAAATAAAACAGTGCCGAGCGTCCTTATGCATAAGAGGATACACTCTAAGTCGCTTTTGCCTGTCATAAATCGTTGTGAGTAGAAGCGTCAGCTAATGGACAAGTGCAAGCAGAAGAGTGAGTCATACCACTCTGCTCACAAGAACCTCGTTTTCTGCCAAATCCTGCGTGATGTATGTCTGCAAGTATGTGTTACAGAGTTACAGAGGAAGAATGTGCATGGCAGCAGCTTAGCTGAGTGTGAGTGAGGGAGAGAAAGAAAAGGAGAGGAATGCAGTAAAGAGAACAGTAGGTTTGTTGAGCAGCTCTCCACAGGACAACAACATCTTTCTGAGACACATCCCTTTAGCTGATTATGCAGACTGCAGACAGCAAAGCTTACATTATACATGCCACACACTTTAGGTGTCATTTGCACTGCACTTTTAATGTGTTGTAGTTCGGCTTGAACAGATCTTTATTTTTAAGAAAAGAAAAAAAGACCACTCTACAAACACCTTCAAGACTTTATAAAATACAGCATTAATACCTTTGTACATTTATAATTGCTGTTAAACTTTGGGCAACTTAACTACATTTTTTTGCCTTTTGATATGGTTTTACAGTAGAATAGTAATTGGTTATACACACACTGGCCACTTTATTAGGTACACCATTCTAGTGGCAGGTTGGACCCCCTTTCACCCTCAGAACTGCCTTAATTCTTCGCAGTCTAGATTCAACAAGGTGCTGGAAATATTCCTCAGAGATCCTGGTCTATATTGACATGATAATGTAATGCAGCTGCTGCAGATTTGTCAGCTGCACATCTATGATGCAAATCTCCCATTCCACCACATCCCAAAGGTGCTCCATTAGATAATCTGGTGACTGTGGAGGTCATTTGAGTACAGTGAAGCCACTATAAAGCCACTTTGAGAGAATATGAATTTTGTGACATGGTGGGTTAGCTTGCAGGAAGCACCAATAGAAGATGGGTACACTGAAGTCACAAAGGAATGGGCATGGTCAGCAACAATCCTGCCAGGTAGGCTGTGGGATGTAAACGATGATCAGCTGGCACTACGGGACCCACGTGAACTGTAGCCTCAGTTCCTTGTTCTTAATTAACAAGAGTAGCAAATGGTGGGGTCTTCCACTGCTGTAGCCCAACTGCTTCAAGCTTCAAAGGTTATGCATTCAGAGATGCTATTCTGCGTATCTTGTTTGTAACAAGTGCTCATCTGAGTTACTGTTACCTGTCCATCAGCTTGAAGCAGTCTGGCCATTCTCCACTGACCTCTAGCATCAACAAGGAATTTTCACTCAGAGAACTTCTGCTCACTGGATACTTCCTCTTTTTCAGACCATTCCCTATAAACCCCAGACACGGCTATGTGGGAAAATCCCAGTAGACCAGCAATTTCTGAAACACTCAGACCAGCCCATTTGGCATTAAAAACCATGCCACTTTCAAAGTCCCTTAAATCACCTTTCTTTCACATTCTAATACTCAGTTTGAACTTCAGCAGGTTGTTTTGACCACATTTCATTGCTTAAATGTGTTGAGTTGCTGTCATGTGATTGGCTGATTGGATATTGCTCTAATGCAGTGGTTCTCAGACTTTTTCAGCATGCCCCACTTCAGAAGCCAAAAAAGTCTGTGCCCCACACCATACAAAAATGCATGTCCTGCAACCTAGAATTTTATCAATAAAAGAATCCATGTTGAATTTTAATTGAATAAAGGTATATGTTATTCAATTCAATTCACAACAAAAGTTGCCTTAAGGTGCTTTACACTATAAGGTAAAGACCCTACAGTGCCTTCGGCTGCTCCTTCCTATTCTCCCCAAGAGGTTGTCACAGCAGATAAATCTGCATTTGTAATTTGGCAGATGTTTTACACCAGATGCCCTTAAAGACCCTACAGTATTAGAGAGAAAACACCAAAAATCAGATGATCCCCTATGAGCAAGCACTTGGCAACCGTGGGAAGGAAGAACTCCCTTTTAACAAGAAGAGACCTCCAGTAGAACCAGGCTCAGGAAGAAGCAGCCATCTGCCTCGACCAGGGGTGAGGGGAGAGAGGAGAGAAAGGAGATCAAAGAGAGACACAGACTACGGGAGAGAGAAGACAACATTTAATGACATGCAGCAGTAGCAAATAAATGCATGGGGAGTGAAAAGAGGCGGGTGAAGAAGAATCCATTATAGTGAAATAGCATCAGCAAAGTTTTGCTTGTTTCTTTTTCATATCAAAACATCCATTCCCCTTTTTCACTCAGCATTTTTCACCTTGTTGTCCAGGCTCCACAAGCTGAGAACCACTGCTTTAATAAGCAGCTAAACAGGTATACCTAATGAACTGACCAGTGAGTGTATGTTACAATGACCTTTAACAGTGTCTTTTCCCTGCCACTTTTATTGTCTGATGACCCTTCATAACCATCCCATGGGAAATCATTGCACAGTAAAACCTAAAACCTTAGCAAAGGCTACAGTAGAAATGAAGTCAGAAAAATAAATTACTATTTAAATTTAAACTCAGTGTATCACCTGCTTAGATAGAGAAAACAATAAATTATACTACAATTAATTTTTAAAGTTTCTTGTTGGATATTTGACTGAACTTTAAATGAAACATATCAAACCTTGTGATAGCAAAAAAACTATTAAAGATAAAATGCAAATTATCATAATACATATATGTGATACAGTAGAACACGCTGTAAATACACTTCAAGTACACATTAATAAGGTTGACAAACTAATTTTTATCAATGCAGAAGGAAGAGAATAATTTGGATTTATGATTCACATCACTCAGGGTGCTTAAAATTCAGACACGTGCCCTGAAATGCTTTCTGGCATCATTTACATGGGATTCAGATGGCATGCCAACTGAACGCTTTCAAAAATAACCAGGTTAGTGTGTGTATGTGTGCGCATGTGAGACTTGCATACTAAAAGGAGGCAAGTCGGTATGACGAACTGTTGCTAAGCACTGGTGGTTGCTAGGTGGTGGAGGGGGAGGAGGGGAGACAGGTTTGCAGTCAGTGATGGAATCTGAGGGTTTACCTCTATTTTCATTCATACACACGTGTTCCCCCGAATGTCACATTTTGAATACTGATATTGCAGTAAGAGGAAAAATTCCATTCCTACTTCAATGAATCTGCCACTTTTTGAGCTTATTTCAATTTGTGTTTAGGGCATATACAAACATAAAGAAGGTGAGGGAAAAGGATTTAACCAGGAAGCATTGATTGATGTATAAGACAGGTGGCTAAAATTGAAATTATTTATGTCAAGGATCTAGTGAAAGCAAATTACTCATTAAAAAATAAAATAAAAAATAAAAAATATAAATATCACTCAGCAGTGTCGGATGCAACAATTGATGAATGACTCATTTATCTTGTCTCCCATTGCAGTCATGAAGGAGAGCTGCAGAATAACTGGCAGAGGAACAGACAGAGTGAGACCAGCACTCTCTCCAGCTTTCCCCGGGATGATTACTGTATTATATGTCGCGGGGGAAAGCCTCTCAGTTTGCTGGCTTCCCTCTGCATGTGTTGATATTCTCCAGCTTCTTCTACACAGGCATGTTTGACTAATAGTCACAGTTTTAAGGTGCATCATGGAACATACTGCGGATCCCTAGCTGGTGCCACTCCTGCCAGATATGGTGTGATCCCGTCGGGTGAAGGAGATGGTGGGGGGGTTGGCGGGGCGAGACACAGGCAGCCATTTGTACTCAAGGTTCTGCATTGGTGGGTCCAAACGCCAGTCATAGTGCTTTAACAGGTACATGCATGCTTCCTGGCAGCAAAAACACAAAAAGACTGTTTTCTGAATGTGTTTGCTGCATTTACATAAAAACAACTCATGTGGAGTGTATGCAGGGGTGTATGTGACAATTTTCTATTTTACAGCAGAGCAAAAACAAAATGTGAAAATTGAAAGCACTTGGCAGAACTAGAGCCTCCACCAACGCTGAACAAGTCTCCAACTTGCAAAGCTACAGCCTCCACAACACTTCACGCCTGTTTGTATGTTCCTTCTCTGGTTTGAAAATAGCAATGCAACAACTTTTACCAAGCAAGCTGTAATGGAACATTAGGTCCTTTGGACTTGGAATCAACAACTCAGATTTTCAAATTTAAACATGATCAAGTTAAAAATGAATTTTCATTTGAGTCACACAAATATATATTATTTTAGGAAAAGCCCTCTATTTCATTCCACATCATTCTATTCAGTTTCATTCCATATTATTCCTCTCCAGATCATTCTATACTATTCTATAATATTTCTATTCTAATTCATTAGTGGTGGCTATAGCTCAGGAAGTAGAGTGGTCACCTTCTAATGATAAGTTTGGTGGGTCGATCCCTGGCTCCTTCAGTCTACATGCTGAAGTGTCCCAGCAAGACACTGAACCCTAAACTGCTCCCTAGGCATGCATTAGAGTATAAATGTGTGTGATAGTTAAATGTGCTTACAAACATAAAGTAAAGTGCTTTTTGAGTGTATGGGTGAATCAGCCTTGCAGTAAAAAGCGCTATATAAGTATCAGTTTGTTACTTTCCATGTATTTCTAATGTATTTCATTACATTCCATTTAATTCTATTCTGTTCTCTTCTATTCTCTTCTACTAACTGCTGGTGATGTCATAGCCAGTGCTTCTCATTGGTTTATCCTCAGTCATGGATCTGACCAACCAACACATATTTTCCCTGCCTACCTCCATTTTATGAATGAAGAATTTCCTAGTGAGGGGGGGACACAAGATGAATGAACGAGGAACGATAAAGGGAGAGGGGTGGGGTAAAGAGGTGAGGGGATGAAGGAAGAATATTAAGAGTGGGGGTAGGGAGGAAGGAGGACAGGGGGGAAGGATGAAGTGAGGCGATGAGTCACATCTCTGACCTAGATCCCTGCAGTCTACGTTTTGCTCTGGTCATGCCCTCTTCTCTGTGTATGTGTGGTAGCAAGTGCAAATGGTCACCCTGCCGAAAGCCAAGCAGATGTACTTTAAACTGCCAGTCTGATCTTCTCTATAATTAAGCAGGATGCACGGTAGGAGATACAATCAGATACTTGCATCATTACAGCAAGGCAGGCGGCTGACACTGGCTATTATAAATTAATCATAATTAACAATCTAAAGACAGGATTAAAAATAAAAAAAAATGGAGATAAGGGAAGATATTATTTGAGTAACAACATAAAACCAACGCGGTCAGCTTATGTTGTACACTTTGTGTTGTGAAGCAGCATCAAAAGGTTTGAGTCCTCTCTAAGATAAGAGGCATGGGCTACCCCATTACTATGGATGTCAGGCTCTGTCAGTGAATACAAACTAAAATATTCAGTACAATACAAAGTATACTGGATTATATTTGATTTAAGAAAAGCGTGTTTAATAAATTCAATTTAAAGGTCTCTAAAAATATTTTTAAAAATAAAAAAGTGAATATTGAATGAAACACTATTAAAAAGCCAATCTAATTAAATTAGAAATAAATAAATGACACAGAATATAAATTATATCAAAAGTAAATGTAGAATTATATTTTTTGAAGGTAAATTAATTGTACACAATCGGACAAAAGTATTGGACCAGACCTCTAAATCATTGAATTCAGGTGTTTTATTTAGACCCGTTGCCACAGGTTCATAAAATAAACAACCTAGCCATGCAGGCTGCCTTTGCCTTTAATGTCTTACCTTCAAGATATTTCACAATCAACTGTAAATGGTATTATTACAAAGTGGAAGTGTTAAAGAAACATTCACCTCAGCCACAAAGTGGCAGACTATGTAAAGTTACAGCGCAGGATTGCCAAGTGCTGAGGTGCATAGTGCACCAACATCCTCCTGACTCAGTCACTGCAGGGTTCCAAGCAGGGACTGCAGGGACCCTACAAATTTTCTTCTGGTTTACTGGGCAAAACTTTCCACGACACACTCCAAAATCCTATAGAAAGCCTTCATAAAGGTGTGTAAGCTGTTACTGCAGAAAAGTGGGACCAACTCCATATTAATGGCTTTGTATTTAGAATGGGATGTCATAAAAAGCTCCTGTAGGTGGCCCAACACTTCCATCCATATAATGTGTATGTACAGTATATAATAAAAGAGAAGGTGAACCCCTATGCATTCTAATCCAAGAGCTATGGCTACATTGCTGCAGTAAATGACATACTTTACTAACTCATGCATTTTTGCTTTAGGAGTTTTTAATTTTTTGACAGTTTTGACAGTGGTAATTCTATATTGTTTTGTAGACTGCTGGGGCCACACATGAATATCTCCAGAGAGAGGAGATAGAAATCACACCACTTCATAAATAATCCAAAACAAGCAACTGATTATCTGGAATAATTACTCCCATTTGAAATAATAACTGTCCTGCTCAACAGTGAGGATAGCTAAATAATGAGACACATTAAATGGCTTGAACGACACCCGAGCTACATTCAATAACACAAAACATTTTCAATGACTCATACAGTAAGTTTGAGTGCAGGGTTGAGTCATCTCTCACTGTTGCATTTTAGATGGCATGCATTAAACACCCCCACGTATGTTGCTGTTTTTGCTTTTAAATAATCTCAGAACAAAAACGTACATATAATGTCTCAGTGACTATCTACCATCTCAGGTATAATAACATGCTTAGTGTGTGTTAGTGATCTGGCTCAGGAGATGTGTACAACTGAGATAACCCTCTCATTGGCTGACTAGTGAAATCTCCTTCCTTCTCTTTGCTCTCATATCTTTCAGTAACAATAAGCAATTGACTTTGCAAGACTGTTGCCTACTGACTCAAAATAAAGTAGAGCTAAACAACTTTTGTTTTGTGCATTTTACACATCTGACAGTGAAAAATCCCAGGCTGTATCTAGAAAATGGATGCAGCTTTTGGGTCTGAAAAGTAAAGCCAATGTAAAAGCTGATACCATAAAATCATGAAGCTTAGTGTCCTTGGATTATCACCCCTTGTTTGTTCTGTTACGTTAAAAGATACTATAGGGAGGAGGCTGCTAATTTTTTCCAGTCGACACATTTTGTTTTAACCCTGTCTTTCATTAGAAAATCCTAGAATCCTAATTAGTGCACAGTGAACCAAACTATCTAGCTTGCTAACTTTCTGAAAAAAACATTCTCATGAAAAGAAATTATACAATCACTGCCTAGCAAATGTAACAAGATACAATTAGGTCTATAAGTTTTGGGACAATTACATATTTTTTTTGTTATTTTGCCTCTGCACACCATCACAGTCCACACCACACTCAAAAGGTGATCAAAGTGCAGACTTTCAGCTTTGGAGCAAGGGGTTTAACAAAAGAATGTCATTACCTGTTTAGGAATTACACTTATTTATATATCTAGCAAAAATAACGGGACAATTGACAAGCAGTTTCAAGGCCAAGTGAGGCCTATTTACTGGACAAAATAAGCAGGTTATACATCTGGAATAGATTCCAATCACTGACGCATTTGGTAGCTATTGAGTGAAATTCTCAACATGAGGGCTAAAAAGATATCAATGCAAGCAAAGGACGCTATTATTAGGCTGAAAAACGAAAATAAATCTATCAGAGAGATAGCAAAATCATTAGGGGTGGCCAAATTACACAATCTGGTACATTTAAGAAGAATGAGAACACTGGCCATCTCAGCATCACCAAAAGACCTGGAAGACAACTAAGTGGATGATCACAGGATTTTTTACTTGATTTACAAAAAACCCTTCACAACATCTAGCCAAGTCATGAACACCCTCAAGGAGGTATGTGTATCATTACCAATGAATACACGATCAAGTAAGGCCTTCTTGAATCTAAATACAGAGGGTTTACAACAAGATGCAAACCACAGGTTACACTCAAGAAGTCCAGTTTCGATTTTGCCAGAAAACATATAAAAGAGCCTGCCCAGCTATGATAAAAAAAGCTTGGACAGATAAAATCAAGCTTAACTTGTACCACTATGATGAGAAGAGAAAAAGTTATTTAAGACAAAAATGAAGATAGAGAGACCCACAAACAAGCAGTGACTGAAGGCGGCGGTAGTAAAGGCCTGGCAGAGCATCTCAAGGGAGAAAATACATCATTTGGTGATGTACATAGGTTCTAGACTTCAGGCAGTCATCGACTGAAAAGGATTTTCATTCAAGTATTAAAAACAATCCTTATTCACTTCTCAAAGAGATTAAAGGAACACTTCTTAATCAGAGTATAGCATCAAGCCAGTTAAACTTCTGGGAAACTGATCTTGTCAGTTAAGTAGCAGAGGGGATTGTTAAGCAGTTTCAACTGCTTTGGTGTTAATGAAATCAACAACAGGTGCACTAGAGGGGCAACACTGAGATAAGCCCTAAAACAGAAATGGTTTTACAGGTGGAGGACATTGACAATTGTTCCCTCTTCATCGATTTCATTTTTTTCATTAGTTTTGCATTTCATAATCAGAATCAGAATCACTAGTAGGACACTGATTTGAATGTTTCTGATTGCTTGGCCAGAGACGGACTTCATGAAGGTGGCCTGTGGGCCCGACATCCTCTACTGAGCCCTGTTCTCACTTCCCAACACTGTAGAGCTTGACTGGAATTTGCCATAGAATACCAGAATTGGCAGGTCTGCCACTTGTGCTCTGTGCTTTTCATAGATGAGAGTAGGCTCGCCCTAAAGATATGTGACAGATGTGAAAGAGTCTGGAGAAGCCATGGAGAATGTTATGCTGCCTGATTGGTTTGTTGGTGGGTGGTGATGGTCTGGGGAGGCGTAACCATGGAGGGACACACAGACCTCTATAGGCTAGGCAATGGCACCCTGACTGCCAGTTAGTATTGGAATGAAATCCTTGGACCCACTGTCAGACCCTAAGCTGGAGCAGTGGGTCCTGGGTTCCTCCTGGTGCATGACAATGTCCAGTCTTGTGTGATAAGAGTATGCAGGCAGTTCCTGGAGGATGAAGGAATTGATACCATGGCCTTGCTTAAATCCAGTAGAACACCTCTGGGACATTATGTTTAGGTCCATCCGATGTCACCAGGTTGCATCTCAGACTACCCAGTGGCTCAGTGATGAGCTAGGCCAGATCTGGGATAAAATCCCCCAGGACACCATCCATCGTTTCAGTAGGAGCATGTCCTGATGTTTTCAGACATGAATACAAGCATGTGGTGGCCATACAAACTACTGAGTACCATCCGAGTTGCTGCAATGAAATTTTGGCAAAATGGACTAGCCTGCTGCGTCATTTTTTTTTACTTTGATTTCCGGGGTGTCTTTGAAGTCAGCCCTCTGTAGGTTGATAACTTTCATTTCCATCAAACAATGTGGCATCCTGCCACTCCCACCACACTGCGCAGTCCATATCATTATAGCTATCCTGCATGATTATATTTCCCATCGAGATCTGATGTGTTTTCAAAATGTTCCTTTCATTTTTCTGAGCAATATATATAAATGGCTGTAATTCCTAAACAGTTCATGCAATTCTTTTCTTAAATCCCTTGAATTAAAGCTGAAAGTCTGCACTTAAATCACATTTTCACTAACTGATTTAAAATCCACTATGGTGGCGTACAGAGGCAAAAATCACCAAAAAAAAA
>VUQH01006411.1:0-10046 GCA_015106775.1 Etroplus canarensis | reverse complement strand
ACCACTGATGAGGCCCCCTGATCAATGGCCATGAGTACCATCCATAAAGAGTTGGGGAATGGCTGCAATCACAGCGTTGTAAGATGGCGAAAGATGTACCCTTAGACCCCCTCCTCGATTCAGAAAACATAACATGGTCATTTCATTGACTCTGTCTTTGCTATCTTAATAATTTAACAAAAAAAAATTATGGCTTTAAGATATTTGTGTGGCAATTTCCTTAAACTTGGAACAGTCTGTCTATACTTCATTTTTTTAAATCACTCTCTGTCAAGCCTACACCAACAGTATAATGAATTTAAACCTCACTTGTCAGTACACAAAGTAATAACTTTTAGTTTTTATCTTATCTTTTTCCAGTTAGATCCTTCCTCCAATTGACCGTGGTGCTAAAACACTGTCAATAAAATGGTCTGCAGTGGGGAAAAAAGATTGGGAACTGCTGTTTAGAACCATGTGAGCTTTCATTTTCTTGATTTTGAAAACCTGTCCATTCTGCAGGATGCTATTCTCAAACTTGGACCCCTGCCTCGACTACTGAATGACATCAGCGTTGCTCTGAGGAACCCACAGCTTCACATGCCTACAAATCACCAGCCAGACCGACCGAAGGACAGACTCTTCTCCCGCCCTTCCTTCAATCGTCTCATGTCCTCTGATTTCCAAAGCCTTATGATGCGTGACTTAAACAGGTACCTTCCTGTGGTTCCTTGTTGTTTTATATTTTTCTTGTCAACAATTCTGCACATGAAATTGAATTTGTATGTTCCCAAAGAGAACAAAGCAACAGCAGGATTGGTCCCTGCTGTGGCTTTATCAAAACACCGTGAGTTATATTCACCAAGCCCACATCAAGGCAATTTCACATGGGTGTAATGAGCAACAACACATAAAAAGGACAAGAATACATAATAAGAGAGTTTATTAGCTCAGGACAACACTGGTGTATTTCTAAGAGCCTGTAATGCTAATGTTAATGCACCTCTTCAGACTTTTAAAGTATTTTATCAATCAGTGACTGTGAGCACCATCTGTTTTCAGACTCTCTTGCTCAAGCCATCTTCTACTGTCTTTTAATTCATTTTAGCACTCTGAGATTGTCAAGAGACTATTGCGCCATGACTGCCTGTTTAAATAATGCTTTAAGATAAATAACAGAATTCATCCATGGCATACAGTTTGTGTTTAGTGTAAGTCCATCTCACCAAACAATTTGTCTCTTGTGGACCAAAACTGAAGCAATAAAAATGAAATTGAATGATAATTATTTAATTCTGCTGCTAACAAGTTTAAGATGACTGATATTAAACATCTGGAATTTCAAACACACCTGACATCTTTAACCTAAAGTGGTGTATGCGAGTGACTGACAAGAGTCAGTCCTTCAGTTATGTGATTAAATTTGTACATTTTGCATACTGTAAAATCTTATAAACAGGTATGTAGCTCTTGGAAACCACAAATACAGCATGCTATCTCAGTTGTACTCACAGTGATTGAGCTCTCAGACCTTTAGCTGGTATTTATTATTATGAATGTCCATTATCAAAGTAGTTTCGACCGCTCCCTTTACTTGCCCAAGGGGTCACCATAGCGGATGAATCTGCATCGATGATCTGGCTCAACAGCTCAAAAGAACAAAATCAAACATGACCTATGAATAATTCAAGCAAAGAAAGGAAAAAGGCACCTAACACAAGGGATGAACCTGTGTTGTTTCTACACATAACAGACAATTTACCAAATAATTAATTTTAAATGATATCTTTAGGCACTTTTTTTTTTTACAATCAGCCTGTCCGAAAAGCTCAGTTTGTTCCCAGTTAAATCTATGAAAAATGCAAAGCATAATGTTTTGATGGGCATCAATTAATATTTTTGCACCTGCAAGGTGATTTCCAAAAAGCTATTAACCAAAACATTGCATATCTTTGCATGGTGTGCAGTGTGTCCTTAAAAATCCAGCAAAAACCTGACATAGGACCTGAGAGATGTTTCTGGCCCTTGAGGTGATCCTTCCACTGTTCGACAAAGCGTCATCAGAAATGGTTTCAGTTGAAGGGTGGCTGTCAAGAAGCCATTCTTAAGGAAGGGAAACAGGGAGACAGGGCTGAACTGGAATGAAAGTCAGTGGCAGCAGGTCTTATGAAGTGATGAATCTAAATTTGAAAATTATGGTTCATATTGTCCATATGTGAGGAGGAGGTCAGGAGAGAGGTGCAACAGTGAGCCATCTTTAAAATATGGTGGAGGCTTTGTCATGGTTTGGGCTGGCTGTATTTTAGCCAGTGGTGTTAGGGATCTTGCCATCAAAAGTGATGCAATTATGAATACATAAAGGTACCGTCAGATTTTGATCAATTATTCAATGCCATCTGGATAGTATCTTATTGGCAACAGCTGTATTTTTCTTCATGACAATGATTTTAAACATACAGCTGATGCAGTGAAAGCATATCTGATTAGAAAAGCACAGTATGGAACACTATCAGTCATGGATTGGTGTCCCCAGAGCCAGGACCTCAAAATTCTTGAACCAGTATGGGATCATTCAACAGAGAGGGAAAAAAGGCAGCCAACATCCTAAGAAGAGCTTTGGAATGTCCTTCAAAAGCCTGGAGAATTATTCCTTAAGACCGCTTAAAGAAATGACAAAAAAGCTTGACTAAGAGAGTTCAGGCTATGTTGAAGAATAAAGGTGGTCATACCAAGTGTTGATTTTCAAGCTGTTAGAATTGTACAGACTCTGTTTTTGCTTTATGTGATGTATTCCAATTTATGTTTGCACATTTCAATAAATCATTGCCCTTATTTCCTATTTTCCTGGAAAAATATAAAGAAATGAGGGGTGGATCAAGACTTTTGCACAATACGGTACTTTGACGTTCATTGTCTTGCTCAAGGTCACATAAACATGTTGAGGGGTTAAATATTGAACTGCCAACTCTGCAGTTAATGGACAAACTGCTCTACTGCGTGAGTCACCTAAAAATCAAAGATAGGCATAAAAATCTGATGTAGCTCTTTAGTAATATGTGTCTTGTGTGTTTGTAGTTCAATAGACATCTCTCGCCTACCGTCCCCTACAACTGGAGTGTCCGCTGTAGAATCCCTCACATCTAACCTTAACATGAGGCGCCATGCAGAACGAGACCTTCGCTCTTCGAGGGAAGTGTTCTATGTGACCCGCCCGCCCCTGGCTCGATCCAGCCCTGCGTACTGCACAAGCAGCTCAGACATCACAGAACCGGATCCAAAGGTACATCTTGT
Organism: Etroplus canarensis; assembly: GCA_015106775.1. Classification (NCBI taxonomy): domain Eukaryota; kingdom Metazoa; phylum Chordata; class Actinopteri; order Cichliformes; family Cichlidae; genus Etroplus; species Etroplus canarensis. The sequence goes on along the minus strand of VUQH01006411.1, from coordinate 6,776 downwards.
ACCTATTTATGTTGATTATGTAATCATAAATAATTTTTAGAGGCATTCATTTACCTATAACCTACATCAATCATTATGATCACGTGCATAATATTGTGTTGGTCCCCCTGTTAATGCCAAAAGAGCCCTCACCTGTCGAGGCTTGGACTCCACCAGTTCACCAGTGCTCCTTCCTTGGACCACTTTTGATAGATGCCGACCACTGCAGACTGGGAAGACCCCACAAAAGCTACAGTTTTGGAGATGCTCTGACCCAGTTGTCTAGACATCACTATTTGGCCCTTGTCAAACTCGCTCAAATATTTACGCTTGCCCATTTTTCCTGCTTCCAAAACATCAACTTTGAAGACAAACTGTTCACGTGTTGCCTAATATATCCCATGTACTAACAGTCAGTGTTATTCACTTCACATGTCAGTGGTCTGTTGTGTCTGATCGGTATACATTACATTCACATTTATAGCTTATGGAGTGGGATATGATTTTTTCAGGCAGATCTTAAAATTTAAAGTATATTTGTGTTAATTTTTTACTTGTTAAGTGGTGAGTAAAGTATCCACTAATAACGCTATTTCTGGGTGCAATCCTACATTGTGCTGGGTGAGGCCCCTTTTTTCAGCATGCTGCTGTGTCCCTTGTTGTTTGGAAAGATCTAAGTCTAAAAGGATAATCTTTGTTTAAGTGCAAAGTTATAGAGGTACCGACCTTTTTTAAAAAAGAAATAAATCAACTTGAACCTGTTAGATGTCTAGCTGGCCAACTGCTTATTTAGAGCTCATAAATCCTTTTGGACCCCCAGGGTGCCTGATTATAACACCTAGGAGAAACAGCAACATTAATCACTCTGTTGGAGTTTTCAGTATTTAGACTGCCAGATTTAACAAAACTGGTTTTAAACTAAGACATTTTTGCTTTGCCATGAACAACACTATTTTTTATGCTTATCTTTTTTTTGGAACTTTTAGGTCCACAGTGTAAACAAAAGTGTGTCCATGATGGATCTTCAGGACTCTCGTATGAATAGCATTTCCAACCTGAACTCTGTAGGAGACATGCTCACCTCCTCTCAGGCCTCCATCGCAGGTCTCGGCCACAGCTTCGGGAATCTCGGTGGTCCACTTCGTATGGGAGGGCATTTGCCGAGTGGTTCAGCGGGCTCTGGTCTGAGAATAAGCCAGATGGGTCATGTTGGGGGGCCCACTGAATCTATATCTCAGCAACAGCAGCAGGCGGCAGCGGCTATGCACTTCCCCTTGTCTTTCCAGAACCCGCTATTCCATCTGGCTGCCCAGAACTCTCCAGCTCAGTCCCAGCCTCCCCCTCCTCTTCTCCTCGCCCCTGAGCCTGAGAATGGCCACCACGACTACCCACCGGCCTTTGGCAACAGTGCTTTCTCCCGCAGCGAGGACTTGTCTGCCCTGCGGTCACAGAGCAGTCTGGTACAGCCCAGTATTGTCCATTCACACAGCTACAGTGATGATTTCACCCGGCAGAATCAGAGCAATGACTATGCCTGGCACCAGCTGTCGCTGCAGGTGCAGGTAGGAATCTCATATTTCCTGGTATATAGAGTAAGATGGTTTGACTTTGTTTCCGCTTTAAAGAATTTGTCATTTATCTTAAATATGAGCCAGAAAAACACAGTTAGGTAATGAGTATTTGGAGAGTAACACAATTTTTGTAATTTTGACACAACAACCGTGGAATCTAAGCCAAACAATCAAGATGTGATAGGAGTGCAGACTTTCAGCTTTAATTTGAGGCATTTAACAAAATAACTGCATTAACTGTTCAGGTATTATAGCCATTTTTATACATAGTCCCAAATTTTCAGAAGCTCCACAGTAATGAAACGAACTAACAAAATTTTAAATAAGAAGATATGTGTCATTGTCCAAGCATTTATGGATGCAACTGTATGTACCTGTATAAGATAATATTGGTAATATCCACATTTTTTAACTGTTTTCTGTGGGATCTACAGAAAGATATCATGTCTAAAATGTTGATTTAACGTGCAGATTATTTTTGCACCAACTTCCATAACTCCTCATTTAGTAGGCACTGACTTGATTGAAAGATTTGGATCTGGAATATTCTGAAAAAGAATGCACGGACCAGCTCAGCAAGACAACTGAAGTGGGTGATCACAGAAATCTGTACTTGGTTAAGAAAAACCCTTTCACAACAGCCAGTTAAGTAAAGAATACTCATGAGGAGGTAGCTATACCATTGTTAATAGAGAAGATTTACCAGGTGCAAATCACCGGTTACACTCAGGGAGAAAATGAGGGCCAGATTAGAATTTGACAGAAAACATCTAAAAATGCCTACCCAGTTCTGGAAAAAAAACAAAACAAAACATCTTTGGACAGAAGAAACCAAGGTGAACTGTTACCAAAATGATGGGAAGAGAAAAATATGAGAAGGAAAGGAACAGCTCATGATCCAAAGCATACCACATTATCTGTCAAACATGGTGGAGGTAATGTTATGGCTTGGGCATGTATAGCTGCCCATTGGAACCAGCTCACTAGTGTTTATTAATGATGAGACTGCTGATAGAAGTAGCAGGATGATTTATGAAGTGTACAGGACTATCCTTTCTGTGCAGATTCAGGTAAATACTGCAAAACTGATCGGACAGAGCTTCACAGTGTAAATGGATAGTGACCCAAAGCAAACTGCAGAAGAACTCCAAGAGCTTCTCAAGTCAAAGAAATTGGACAATTTTCAACTGCCAAATTAGTCCCCTGATCTCAGCCCATTAGAGCAGCTTTTCAGTTGCTGAAGACAAACCTGAAGGCAAAGAGACCCACAAACAAGCAGCAACTGAAGGTGGCTGCAAGAAAGGCCTGGCAGAACATTTCAAGGGAGGAAACACAATATTTAGTAATGTACATGGGTTCTAGACTTCAGGCAGTCATTGATGGCCACAGATTTTTATCCAAGTATTAAACACAATCTTTTAATTATGTTAGTTTGTCCTATTACTTTTGAACCTCTAAAAATGACCGACTACGTATAAAAATGGCTGTAATTCCTAAACAGTTAATGCAGTTCTTTTGTCAGACCCTTTGAATTAAAGCTGAAAATTTGCACTTCCATCACATTTTGACTGCTTCATTTACAAACTACTATGGTGGTGGGGGAAAAATGTCAATGCCAACAACTTATGGAACTAACAGTATGTAAGCTAGTTTAGCCTGCCCACAGATGTGTATCTGCAAACTGGTTCGTAATCATCCTTCACCTCAGCTCCTTTTTCATACTAAGTCAAACTTAATTAGTGTCTTTCTGTTGTCATTGATACCTGTACTGCACTACTTCTACTGGAGGTAGAAGAAGAGATATATGACCAAATCTGAATTACTGTATATGGTCAAACAGTCTTTTTTGATTATTATAGTCCTGACTGCATTAGAGTTGTTCAGATTCAGCACAACAAAGTATTCTCTGGAAATGTAAAAACACACAACTCTTATCACTAAGAATAATTTTCCAAAGAAATAACTCCATACCCAAACAATATTTGTCTTGACAGAGCATTATTTATTATTTTTCATTCTGAATTGTATATTTGACATTTATCATGTTGTACATCATACTGGCTGTTTATGGCAAAAAAAAAACAAAAACAAAAAACCGCTTTTCATTTTGGAATATATTTCGAAGATCATTCTAAGTATTAGGAGTGGTGCATTTTGAAATTCCTTAAGTATGTTCTCACTGCTGGATCTTTGAATGTTGTAATGAGGACAGTCACAGCCAAGTTCTGTTCAATAGACCTGGATTGTTTTGGTTGTTTTTTTTTTATTCCACGCCAAATAGCCTAACATACTTAGAGCCTTGTCATTTATTCTTATTGTGATTTAACACCTCAACTAAGTCTCTGAATTCAGATTAGCTGTCCGAGTCCATGAGATCCTTCTTGTACTTCTTTCACTATGTTGAGACTGATTGTCAGATTGCATAATAAAGCTTAGATGCTCAAATGTTTTAAAAAAATTACACTCTCTTGAGCATCATAATATGCAAATGTAACAGAAACCTGGGTACTTGTCATGCTACAGACAATGCACTGAAGCACAATCATTAACTCGCCTGCTCTGCTGAACTTTGTAGAGTGCTTGACATCCATCACAGTGTGTGTCCTTGTTTCACCAGAGTTGAATACTAACAGTCGGTCAATAGGGCAGAAAGAAAGGGGTGAACTTTAGATACTATGCGTGTAGTTATTAATCAGACAATGGCGTAACTGTTTTAGCATCTATACTGAAGACCACAGTTGAAGCAATTAAGTTAAACTGTCATTTTTTTAATAGAGTTCAGAAAGATTCTTGTATTTTTACAAAAAAGAAATTTAAATGAATCAGTGTGTAATGAACTTTTAGGCTTTGCCTTGATGGTGTACTCATAAGCTGTTGAGCCATCACACTGATAAGTTTACTCTCACGTCTGTAAAATTATAGTGTTTAATGATGGTGTCATGTAGTTGAGCTATTTCTGTCCTGATGCGTGGGTTTTAATGGAACAAACATCACAAGCCTCCTGCGTATTAATGCAGATGGTGTAGTCAGGAGAGTGCTTCATGAATTAATTATCTTTCAATCTATCCATCCATCTACCTATTTATTCATATGCATACATCTGTTGTTTCAACACAGAATGGCTATTTGTGACCATCTGCACCTGTCAGGTTGACCAGGACAGGTGTATTTATGTCTTCAGTGTCTAAACAAAACATCAAATTTCAGGGGTTATGCACTACATATCTGGGACCAACCCAGATATGCTGAACTTAGATTCAACAAATTGCTGAAAACATTCCTCAGAGATTTTGGCCCATATTGACATGATAGCATCACACAGCTGCTACAGATTTGTTGGCTGAACATCTATGATCTGAATCACCAGGCCCACCACATCCCAAAGGTGCTCTATTAGATTGAGGTCTGGTGACTATTGAGGCCAATTGAGTGAGGTGAACTCATTGTCATGTTCAAGAAACCAATTTGCGATGATTTGAACTTTGTGACACACCCTGATTTCCTGCTAGAAGCAACCATCAGAAGATGCATATACCCTGGTCATAAAGGGATGGGCATGGTTAGCAAAATCTTAGGTAGGCTGTGAAGTTTAAATGATGCTCATTTGATATTAAGGGGCCTAAAGAGTGCTAAGAAAATATCCCCTACACCATAACACCACCATTAGTAGCCTGAACTGTTGATATAAGGCAGGATGGAGCTGTGCTCTCATGTTGTTTATGCCAAATTCTGACCATCCGAATGTCACTGCCGAAATCAAGATTCATCAGACCAGGCAACATTTTATCAACCTCCTATTGCCCAGTTTTGATTAGCTCACGTGAATTGTAGCCTCTGTTCCCTGTTCTTGGCTATGTGATCGGCTGCTGTAGCCCATCTGCTTCAAAGTTTGACATGCTGTGTGTTCAGAGATGCTCCTCTGCATACCTTGAGTGTAATGAGTGTTTATTTGAGTTACTCTTGCCTCAAAGTAGTCCAGCCATTCTTTGACCTTTGGCATCAACAAGGATCTTTTTCCTAGAGAACTGCCACTCACTGGATATTTTTTAATTTTTTTAGACAATTCTCTGTAAACCCTAGAGATAATTGTGCACAGTAGAAGGTCTGAAATACTCAGACCAGCCTGTTTGGTGCCAACAACCATTTCATGTAACTCTAAGTCCCTTAAATCACCTTTCTTCCCCATTCTGATGCACAGATTGAACTTCAGCAGGTCTTGTGAGTGTGAAAGTTAAAGATGTCCAATCAGCTGTGTTTGACTCTTGGGTATCTTCATATGCACCTCTGCTGGATAAATCCTAGAAAAGTTCAGGGCTGTAGTGTATGTATAAAAACAGCGTTAGTGTCTATTATTAATCTAGCCTTAATTTCTCCTCTTCTCTCAGGAGTCTCTTCAGCAGCAGCACCTGATGGGCATTGCATCTCAGACACCTACAGGCACAGGCACACCTGCCTCTTTGGCCACACCTCCAACTACAGTCCATCCAGTCCGCCAGACATCCATCGCCGCACAGCACCTCAAGTCCCAGCGGTCCATTAACACCCCAGCCACTGCCACACCTCCAAAGGTTCGTCCACAGAGCAGAAACCTCCTCCTTGACTCTTCCGACACAAACTACAGTGGCAGTCAGCCAAAATCACGCCAGGCTCAGCAGCCACCACAACAGCAACAGCAGGTGCAGCAGCAAACGCAGCAGGCGCAACAGGATGGGCAGCTGTCGGTGACAGACAGTCCAGCTCCTGGGCTCCCGTACCAGACGAGCTCCACCAAAGAGAACCAGGGCCCTCCAGCAGCTGCAGAGGAGTCAACAGACACACCCACAAAAAGCACCAAGAAGCCTCAGCAGTCACAATTGCAGCCACCGCAGCAGCATCTGCTCAAGCCAGTTGCCAATAAGCAGGTCAGTCTAATATCAAACCTTTTTAAGGTGGCATTTCAAACTTCTTCTTCTTCTTCTTCTTCTTCTTCTTCTTCTTCTTCTTCTTCTTCTTTCGGCTGCTCCCATTAGGGGTCGCCACAGCGGATCATCTGCCTCCATCTCATCCTATCCCTTGCATCCTCTTCCCTCACACCAACCCTCTGCATGTCCTCCTTCACTACATCCATGAATCTTCTCTGTGGTCTTCCTCTTCTCCTCCTGCCTGGCAGCTCCATCTTCAACATCTTTTGTCCAATATATCCACTATCCCTCCTCTGAACATGTCCAAACCATCTCATCCTTGCCT
>VUQH01006409.1:1044-11540 GCA_015106775.1 Etroplus canarensis | reverse complement strand
TCCTGGTTCCCCCTTGCTGTAGCATGTGTGTTGTATCTCGTCAATCTTTAGCTGTGAGAGCAGTCCCTTCTTCCGAATGTTGGAACACTGAGCTACTAGTTGTTTCGCTGTCAATGTGGATGCCGGGTATCGAAGACTCCATAGGTCCCTCATCCTATTCATGTAACCCCTTCCGCTGGGGTTACTTGTGTAGTAGCATTCCAACAGCGCCCTATTTTGGTCTCTGTCCACCGATGTCTTCTTGTTCCAGTAGCCCACTTCTCATCAGGGTGCCCTGGTTCCTCAACACCTGATGCAGACCTTGTTAAGCCGGGTGACGTCCGAGCCGGTATGGCTTTATATTTATTTCTCTCGCTCATGTCTGTGGTAGGCTTGGTTATTATGGGGGGTCTAGCCTGGGACCCTTACTGGATACAGACGCCCTGGGCGGGATTTGAACTTTCGAACTGTTTTTACTGACAGGAGAATGGGCGAGGGCGGGTTTCTGGCGCCTTTAAACCAGATGCTTTGGGCAGATGGGGCTCACAACCTTGACTGGTCTAAAACCTCCGCTGCCTTGCGGCCATACCCATTCATGGGAAAGGCTTCGGGAGTAAACCCTGAGGATGAAATCCGGAGTCGGAGTCCCTAAGGCGGTCAACTGCTGAATATCATCAGCTTATTCCGGCAACCCCTGTGACGTCCCTGGCACCAAGCAGTATTGGCTCGTGCCTTTCTCTTGAATCTGTCAGCGGCGTGGAGAGGGGGGATCTGTCGCATGGGCAACGACTGGTTCTCCATAGCCCATGCCCAGGCTCGTGCCCTGGAGAACTGCAACTCCAGCTTCGCTTTAGTGTGGACATAACAACGGGAAGCAACAGTTATAAGTCTCTCAACTTGATTGGGGTAGAGTGAGGCGTGAGGGGTTGCTTCCGACGGTGGGAGAGGTTCTAGGGCCTCATTGGACAGCTACCACCCGCCTTAAAGCTGGGCAGCCCCCAGACAATAAGGTGCTGTCCCGCCACCATCTGCCTGCAGATGCAGAAGCACATGTGCTGGCTCGGCCATGTATCACGCATGGAGGATGGCCGTATCCCAAAAGAACTTCTCTACGGAGAACTGGCAGAAGGGGCAAGACCAAGAGGCAGGCCCCTGTTCCAGTACAAGGACACTTGCAAGCGAGATCTGAAGGCACTTTCTATTGATACATCTACCTGGCAATCAGTTGCCATGGACAGAAGTGTCTGGAGACAGGTGGTGAACAAGGGACTGAAGACCTTTGAAGACAACACGCTGCAACAGGTAGACAGGAGGAGGCAACAAAGAAAGGCACAATTCCTGCTTGACAGATCAGTTTCAATCTTCATCTGTGGCAACTGTAAAAAAGACTGTCACTCCCTTATCGGACTCCACATCCACAGGAGACGCTGTATCCTGAAATTACACTCCCATGGGCACATATCCATAGTCCTCCGGGACTGACGGCTGCCTATATACAGTACATATTATCATCAAGAGATTCCGAGAATCTCTAGACATCTCTATGAGCAAGGGACACTCAAAAAACCAGTATGTTTCTGTTATAGAAATCACTGCAAGGGCTCAGGAATACTTCCAGAAATCATTGTCTGTGGCCACAGTTGACTGTGCCATCTATAAATGCAGGATAAAGTGCTATCATGCAAATAAGAAGCAATATGTGAACATGATCCAGAAATGCTGCAGTCTTCTCTGGGTCAAAGCCCATGTTAAATTGAATGGGGCAAAGTATAAAACTATTCTGTTGCCAGAAGAATTAAAATTTGAAATTCATTTTGAAAATCTGTACAATCTGGCTTGTTTTCAGTGTGCAGTTCAAAAGCCTGCATCTCTGATGGTATGAGGGTGCATTAGTGCCATGGTATTCGCAACTTGCACACCTGAAAGGTACCATTAATGCTGAAAGGTATATACAAATTTTAGACCAACATTTGCTCCCGTTCAGATGCTGTCCTTTTCAGGGAATGCCTTGCATACTTCAACACAACAATGCTCAACCGCATACTGCAGCTATTACAACAGCATGGCTTCTTGTCAGAAAAGTCTGGGTGCTGGAAAGGCCTGCCTGCAGTCCAGATCAATGGAAAATATTTGGCTCCTCATGAAAGTCAAAATACAATAAAGAAAATCCAGGACAGTTGAGCAACTGAAATCTTGTATCAGACAAGCATGGGACTGGTCTCCTTAGTGTCTAGATATTTGTAAACAGTTTTTAAAAGAAGAGGGGATGCCATACAGTGCTAAACATGACCCTGTCCCAACTTTTTTGAGACATGTTGCTGCCATCAAATTCAAGATGAGCTAGTGTTTTTCATGAAATAGTAAAATCTAACTTTCAACATTTAATGTGTTTTCTATGTTCTTTTATTAATAATTTTTTTTTAATCAGATTTGAAAATCATTGCATTGTGTTTTCATTTTATATTTTACACAGTGGCCAAACCTTTTTGGAATCAGGTTTTGTAAAAGTGGCAAGGTTGGAAGGGTTTGGACATGTGCAGAGGAGGAATAGTGGATATATTGGAAAATGACATTGAAAACAGAGTTGCCAAGCAGGAGGAAAGAGGAAGACCACAAAAAAGGTTTATATATCTAGTTAAGAAGAGTGTGTTGAGGGCTGGGGTGACAGAGAGAATATAAAGGATAGGGTGAGATGGAGAAAGATGATCACCTGAGGGGAACTCTATAGGGAGGGGGCAAAAGAAGAAGATTCAGTTTTAAAACAGAAATGTTCTGGAGTTTTTTGTTGTTGTTGACTATTTTTTTTTACCATTTACAATAAAATGTGTACCATTTACAATAAAATGGTTACTGTGTTTAAAAAACACAGTAACCATGGGACATGTTAATTTATTTTTTTAAAGCACAGGACATAGTGTTTTCTCACAGTGTGCAGTCTACTGGTTTACACATTTGCCTTACATGCCAAGCGGCCTGGTTTACATCTAGAAGTAGACACGAGTCCAGTGTTTGGGGGGGGGTCACAAGCCACTGCACTTCTAGTGCTGGTTCCAAGCCTGATTATATGGGAGGGTTGTGTCAGGAGAGGCATCTAATGTAAAATTAGTGCCAAATCACATATCTGGCTTTATTCTGAGGAAAAGAGTGAAGTGCCTTCTTTAATTACAGGATGAAGTCCTTTATTTCTTACAGTGTAAGCCCAATGAGCTGTACTGATGTACTACAGCAGCATTTCTTTGTCATGCGGAAAACCTGAGATGTATTGTTAAAATTACCCTTGTTTTTCTGATGACATCACAGGGGTTGAATGTGTAGTGAAGCTTACACTGAAAGTAAAGGGAACAGTTTTTTTTTTCTTAAAAAAGGTTATTAGGCAATAGCTTTACCAGTCTAGTCCAGTTACAATTAAACTGGGCCATATGTGGCCCCAATGTAAACTGAGTTTGACCCCCTTGACTTAGCACCATGAAGATTAAGGTCTGAATTCCACATGGGACCATATATATTTTCACTTTGTGAAAACTGTTTACACAACAAAGTAAAATCTGAGAAATTCACTGCAGGTCTATAAATATGTCCTGTGGTCTATAGGATGATATGTGTATGGTTGACTGCTCCACATATCTGACTCAGTGTGGAGCACCCCCCTTTGCTGATACTCATTCTTGAAAAGCAAGGATGCTGGAGAGAGCAGGTGGGGTTGGACTGATATGGTAGAGGGTGAAACAGTCAGATATAACAGGATTTTTCTGTAACTCAGCCAACCTTTCCTCAGCCCAATCCTTCACCCCCACTCTGGGTCAACCCAATCCTCAATCCACATACCAACCCACCCACTTCCCTCTCAGCACGTCATTGTTTGAACACTCCAGGCTGAGCTGACATGAGGCACAAGAAAAACTAGGAGCAATGTTTTAATTGTTCTGTGATAGAAAGATAGAAGATAGAAATAGAAAATATTATCTGTCCTTTCCATTCTCCTCTATAAGCTCAGAGTGTGGTGGTGACTGAATTCCAATGCAAATTGATTTACAATTGCAAGCCTGGCACCATTATTGAAGCCTAATGTAGACCTCTGTTTCCCCCTCGCTGTTTGTCTCTTTCTTTTTTCTCCTTTCCCTTTTCCTTCCCTTGTGAGGAATAATGATAACACTGATGCACTCTGGATAATGTGCAGAGAAGATGGAGCAAGCCTTGTGGCATGCCCTTGAGATTCTAAATCAAACACCATCTTAACCCTTACACAAATTGATTCCTTAAACCCTCAGCTAGCATGGCTTGAACCTTGAATTATGTCAGTGATAGGCAGAAAATCATGTAAAAACACCTTCTTTTCATCTTGAAAAAGAATCTAGTGTGGCTCTGCTTCCCTCAGACAAACCAGATAGATTGTTTTTCCTGCTTGAAATTTCCCTGATAGTCAGCCCCTGAACAGACCAGGAAATCGGATTTCATTTCTCACTCACAGAACCCTCTGCCACCTCTAATCCTGTGGTAACTTCCACATTCATCCCCCCAGCAGGCTTAGAAAACATGATTTCCTCACACATCAGTAAGTTGGGGTTTATTCTGTAGCATGGTGGTCCATGTAGACTGGCCAGCTGCCCTACCTCCTACAGTGTTTTATTATTGTGAAGGGATAGAGGTGTACTAAGCAAAGGAAACAGATGCTGCCATGAAGGAGAAGCAGCACCACATAATAAACTACACTGTTGTATTTTTTCCCTGTAAATGTTGCATTAATTCATTTGTTCATGGGAATTAAATGATCTGTGGATTAAAAATTAATTTTAGTGAAACTCAACATTGAAAGTCTAAATTTGGGCCATGAACTCACATTACTCAACCATATGAATGGCAAGAAGCAACCAACCAAGCTGGTGGAAATGAGATTTTGTAAAGTTACCCAAACCCCTATTTAAAATTATGAAAGTTTTTTTCAGTATCGTGAGAAATGATCATGATTTAATATTAAAATAAGCAGCACTTCAATCAATAGTTGCAGTTACATCATTTTTAAATGCTAATTTGCTCAAACAAGTTTTAAACTAATTTAAAAAATGTCAGACTGCTTGTTTAACTGATGTTTAACAGAGAGCAGTGATGGGGAGTTCTCCCCCCCATGCTGTCTCGTCTTTTCTATCTTTTATCTTTTTCTCTTTCTTTGTTTTCTTTCTTTCTCTGTCTCTTTCTTACCTTCCAGGGTGACACGGCTTTCTCCTTGGTCCTGCCTATTGTGGGCTGGCACACCTGCAATCAGTCTCCATTCACCTCTAATTTAAAAGCACCGGTCTATCCTCTTGCTCTTTGCCAGCTCATTCTATCTACTTGTGTGGTAATGTCACTCAGGCTCCCTACTAACTCTGGCATTGCGGAGTATTGATTGATGTGCATACCTGTGTGTAAGACTTACCTTTTCTCTCTCCTCCTTTGCTGCAGATTCCTCCCCTGTGTGCCAGTTGGCGTCTTAGTGCTCTCTTGTGACTTTTGGATTCCCTGCAGGCCTAATCTCTAAGACACACAAAGATCACAGTAAGCACTAGTCCTCCCCTGGATTTCCCCTGTCCCTCCCAGCTTGCAAAATATCTGACTTTGTGAATACATTCTCTGTATTTGGCTCCACTGGGTGCATACCACTTAATCACAGTTTCATTTGGCTGACCATATGGGCATTTAAAGGTCAGCACTCTGTTACATTATTTTTTATAATTTAATGCACCTCTTTTTTACTGTGAACGAGGATAATTTAGCTTCTATCTTCCAAACCAAGCTGAGTGGTGATATGGAATTAATGTAATTAATTTTTGTGTTTGCATGATGTGAAAAGAAAACCTAATGCAAACCTAATGCATCTCACCAAAGGGCAGCAAAAATGACAACAGCTTTAAGAACTTACAGGCACTGTTAAAGTTATATAGTTGAAAAAACTCACAGCTGTGAGCCTTGTCAGTCAAACACACTAAAATACTGGCAGGAAGATTTTCAGCAACAAAAAGGAATCAATCAAAGGTACTATTGCAAATTGCAACATCAATCTGCCTTTGCACAGCTACAATAAATATTGTCTTGGCCCTGATTATAAGATGACACCTTTTTTTTTCAATGTCAGTTTTGAAGAAAACACGTTTTTGATTATAGAAGACATATTCGTAGTTGTCCTGTTGCCCCTAAGCTCACATCAAACCATTATTTACTGAAACCTTCTCTCTTATATATATGGTCAACAAACAACATACTCTCAGTCTTACCAGGTAGTATTTAGCATTTTCAGATTTTTGTTCTATCTGTTGAAACCGTTGTTTTTCAGGTTAGTCTACAATCCTACCCCCACCTGTGGTCACAAGCTCAGGGTAGTGATTGAAAGAATGAGATCGCAGATGGGTGTCTGGGTTCAGCCTTAGAAACAGCGTGAGAAGCTTAATCTTTAAGGAGGGGCTCAGAGTAGCGCTGATACTCCTTCACATCAAAAGTATCCAGCTGAGGCTGTTAGGGCACCTGACCAGGATACCTCCTGGGGACCTCCCTCATGAGGTGTTTTGGGCATGTCCTACTGGAAAGAGGCCTTGGGGACATTATATCTCTCAGCTGGCTTTGGAAGAGCTGGAAAAGGTGGCTGGGAAGAGGGTGATCTGGGCGTCTGTTTGAACTGCTGGCTCAGTGACCCAGACCCAGATAAGCAGTTGAAGATGGATGGATGGATGGATGATATTCTCCCTCAGTGGATGCAATACACATCAGAATTTTCTTCATACAGAATTATGGGCCAAGATGGGAAAGACAGAAAAATATATATGGTCTGATCTAAACTGTTTCCTATCCTGTGTCTATGACTTGGGAATAGGTGAAATAAACAGTTTAAAGACATACTCTCTCTGAAGTTACTTCTTTTAAGAGTCTATGACTCATTTGAAAAAAGAATGAAATAAAAAAAAAAGACACAAGAGAAACAAAGGATTTTTTTCATGTATAATTTTTCTATGTGTTCGACCACAAGTGCCGGACTACACCATTGCCACATGTTCTAAATATCACTTAAAGCATTAATGTGTTTTTCCAAGTGAATTTTCTATATATACTTTAAACATAATGCACATTAATATGCTTAGCATAGGTTGTCCAGGTTTCACTCCTGTATAGAAAGTAACACCATCATGACACAGGCGTTGTACACTGTAGTATATCTTCTTCTTCTTCTTCTTCTTCTTGATTGGAATAGTCAGCTTGGGATCCTCCCAGACACTACTACTTCAAGCTTGTAATTGTCGATGGTGATGGTAGGTCATGCGTCCACATCTTGGCCCAGCATGTTGGTCTTCTACAAGCTGATAGTCAGATCGAAGTCTTTGCAGGCTTTGGAGAATCTGTCCATGAGACGCTATAGGTCCTGCTCATTGTGTGATATGACTGTTGCATCATTGGCAAAGAGCATATCTCTGTAGAGCCTACTATCTGGTCTCATGTGCATCTACAATCCCTCGGTTGAGGTCCAAAAAGCATGTTTCAGAAGCGTGGAGAAGAAAATGCTGAAGAGGGTTGGAGCAAGGACACAGCATTGCTTCACACTGCTTTTAATGTGGAAGGGGTCAGACTTACAGCCCCCCGTACTGGATGGTTGCTGTGTAGCTTCTGGGGCCATCTAATCTTTGGGAGGATTTTAAAGAGCCTATACCAGCTAACCATCTCGAAGGCCTTGGTTAGGTTTATGAAGGCGATGTACAGAGGCTTCTGCTGTTTTCGACGCTTCTCCTGTACTTGACGGAAGAGAAGATTATGACCCCTGTAGAACGTTCTGCTCAGAAGCCACATTGGAACTCAGGGTAGATACATTCTGCCAGCTTTTGGAGGTGCACACACAGGGTTCTGGCATAGACTTTGCCTGCAATGCTCAAATAGAGATGCCCCTGTAGTTTTTTTCAGTCACTCCTGTCACCCTTGCTCTTTTACAGGGTGACGATCTAGGCATCCTTCATCTCTTGAGGGATGCAGCCTTCTCTCCAACCCTGACAAAGGGTGTCATGTTGAGGCTGCAGAAGAGTGGTCTTGCACTGCACAATCAGGTCTGGGGGAATAATATTGTTCTCAGATGCTTTGCTGAGGCTATGTTGTCAATAGCCTTGCTGAGTTCTTCCAGTGATGGCTCAGTGTCTAGCTTCTCCACGATGGGCCAGGGATGTTGTTGATCCAAAATACTGCAGTGAAAGTACCAACAGGGACTAGAAGGATAAAGTAACTTGTTTTGCTTCTACAACAGGAGTCAGTTCTGCAGACTTGGCATCAAACCAGTCGCAGTTCTTGGAGGACTTCCTCCCAAAGGTAGCAAGAGCTGATTTCTGAATAATCTCCTTCAGAAGGTTCCTTCTTTCAGAAGCAGTGTTTTATGAGCATCTTCAAGGGCCTTAGCAAATTCCACAACCTTTTCTGGGTGTTCCCCTATTCTTTAGAGTGGTGGAATTTCTTTGGTTGCAGTCCGATCTTGCAGCATACGAGTGAGTGATCGGCCTACACTGTGGTATGAGTGAGTAAGAAACATATGATTAAGGCTTGTATGTCTGATGATGATGATGATCAGATCAGGCTGGTGCCAGTGCGTGGAGGAGGGTGTCATGATCACAATTTGTGTTGTTGATAACGCAGAAGGCATGGTAAGAGGAACCTGGAAAACCTATGCCAAGCAAGGGCAGAAGCGGAACAGTTTTCATATGCTGTGCCTTCCCTGCATACTTGGCATCAGCTGGAGAGACAAAGTGCCCAAGTGCTTGCCTGTGCAGGCCTCCCCAGCATGTACAAACAACGTGCTGCATGTACGCCATATGGTAGAAGCCGGATTCCTAGGGACGTTCTCTATGGCCAACTAGCCTACGGCAAAAGACCCCAAGTACGTCCCCAGCTACGGTAGAAAGATGACTGCAAGCGCGACATGAAAACTCTGGATATCAACACAGAGAGATGGGAGGACACTGTGGCCAACCACAGCAGCTGGCACTGCTTGCTCAAGAAACAGTAGAAGAAGGGAGAGGAGAAGATAATAAACCTGGCAGAAAAGAGGACAGTCAGACAAAAGACACGTGCATTTGAAGATCCCCCATCTGCCACACCTGCACTTTGTGTGACAAGGATAGCCCCTCCTGCATTAGTCTCACCAGCCATCAACGATGCTGCTCCAGTTTCACAACCACAAACACCTAGGGCGCGGTGTCCATGGTCAACAATCAACCGAAGGAGGCCTTCTACTACTACTACATTTGTGTGTTACCTGGCTAGCTAGAAAAAGCATATTCATGGAAAACTCAGCAACCTTGTCAGCTGTGCCAAGGTAAAGTGATATAAGGTACAGCACAGGCTATCCAACCATATTAGAGAAGTGAAATAAACTTTTGGAGGGAGATATAAAAAAGTGCAACTAACTCTTTCCTCAACACTTTCAAGCAAACCTAGTGATGATTGCACAGGATGCAGTGCATTAAGAAGATCTACTCTTTAAATACATTAGTAAGGGTTTTTCATTGAGTTTCACTTTGTTTTACTGCAGAATCTTTCTTTTTTTGCTATGATATATGGTATCATTTGTACCTATCTCTTGGGAAGACAAAATTAGTTATTTTACCTACTTTTCTTATTATTTTAATTGTAAGCTGATTACATGTTGAGATTTTTCCAGTAATCTCTTCTAAACAGTTTATATAATTAAACCAGTCTGTTTAATGGCAATTTAGTTCCATCTTGGTAATACCAGCAAGGCAGTAAATACTATCAGTGTCTTTCCAAATTTTATTACAAGACCATTTCTTTGATTGAAAAATCTTTCCTCTCAGTTCAGATTTTATGCATCGTGCACCACCAGTGATTTCTGGCCATGCATCCCCATAGTTAAAGATTAAGAATGCCTCAATCCATTACCCATTTAATGCTACAGCATTAATAACACACGTGCCCAGTAAAATATCAAGAAAAGATGCTTTGTTATACCTCTTTTCCAATCAATTGTGCAGAAACCACAGTGCATTACTTAATCCATCTTTCAGGTCTTTTTGCTTTATCTAAATAAGAGTGCTTATGTTTTTTGAACACTATATGTGTTTTTTTTAATCTGAAATATCTGTGGCTCAGCCTAATTCTTATGCTCAACAGTTTTTAATCAATTCAGCTTTAAGTTTTTTTTTTTCAATTTGCTCTACACTCATCACCTCTTTTTTGGTGCCATATTGCTGTCTTTTGCACCTTCCCAAAATGTTGTCACTTTTAATTTCTTACCTGTTTGGAATAATTTCAATTCACATTGCAAAATTTGAGTTTTTTTTTAAATGTATGTGTTATCCTAAAAATTGGGTGTAATATAAAATAAAAATAGGTGACATGACGTAATTTGTCTTTTAAGTCACAAGTGATTAGATGTTGAACATGACACAGCTTCATCTTTTTAAAAAGAGCATATCAGCATAGTTACGATTTCTGGAACAATTAACTTTGGACAGAGATCAAAGTGGAGATGCCTTGTGAGAATCAACATAGCACATGAG
>VUQH01006406.1:5681-16178 GCA_015106775.1 Etroplus canarensis | reverse complement strand
ACGACTTCCATACCGGATCGGTCGCGGCCCGGGTTAACAACGACCGCCTCCAGTGCCGTTAACCAACAGGGCGCCGGTGGAAACTATGCTACTGTTGGCCGTGTTAGGAGGGGGAGAGAGAGAAGGAAAGGTAGGAGGGTGGAGGTGCATGGATGTAGTGAAGGAGGACATGCAGAGGGTTGGTGTGAGGGAAGAGGATGCAAGGGATAGGATGAGATGGAGGCAGATGATCCGCTGTGGCGACCCCTAAAGGGAACAGCTGAAAGAAGAAGAAGAAGAAGAAGAAGAAGAAGAAGAAGAAGAAGATAAATCAATACTTTCGATTTCATGAAAAATACTAGCTCATCTTGAGTTTGGTGGTACAACATGTCTCAACAAAGCTGGAAAAGTAAGTGATACTAAAGAGAAACAGCTGGAGAAACATGTTGCAACTAATGACGTTGATAACAGGACAGTCATGTGATCGGGTATAAAAAGAGCACCTTAGAGAGGAAGAGTCTCTCAGAAGTAAAGATGGGCAGAGGTTCAGCAATCTGCCAGAATCTGTGTGGGTGCTGGACTGACCTGCCTGCAGTCCAGACCTTTCACTAAATGGAAACATTTGGCACATCAAGATACGCAAAATAGCACAAATCAGACCCAGGACTGTTGAGCAACTGGAATCCTATATCAGACAAGAATGGGACAACATTCCACTCCCAAAGCTCCAGCAGCTGGTCTCCACAGGTTCCAGATGTTTATGGACTGTTGTTAAAAGAACAGGGGATGCTACACAGTGGGAAACATGGCAGTCTCCCAACTTTTTTGAGACATGTTGCTGCCATCAAATTTAAGATGAGCTAGAATTTTCTGTGAAATAGTAAAATGCCTCTCTTTCAACATTTCAAATGTTTTTAGGTTCTTTTGTACATAAAATATCAGTTTATGAGATTTGCAAACCACTGCACTGTGTTTTCTTTATATTTTACTCAGCATCCCAATGTTTCTGGAGTTGGGATTTAGATGTTTATTGTGTGTTAATGGTTTCATGCATGATACATATTGCAAAATACTTTCATAATAATTAAATTATTGGAGAAAAAAATCAGCTGATTACTTTCTTTTTAGTGGGGTTCTGAAAGGTTCTGATCTATAGTCAAAGTGTTATTCACCTAACCAGAAAATAAAGCCAGCTCCTGCTGCAGACAGGCTCAGCAGCAAAACAGATTTCAGCCACCTGAAAAATATGGGTAAAAACATTTCTGAATTTATAACATTTTCAACACTTTAGCTGCCTTCAGACAGCTCATTCTGAAAAGAAAGTGAGGCCCTACGCACCACTCCACTTTTCATCTACTGTTCCCTCAGTTGGTTAGTTAATTATTGTGTCACTTTAGAATTTTGCAGTTAGGCCCATATATTTTGGGACAATGAAACATTTTTATGTTATTTTGCCTCAGTGGATTTTAAATCAAACAGTCAAAATGTGATGGAAGTGCAGACTTCCAGCGTTAATTCAAGGGGTATGACAAAAGAATCAACTGTTTTGAAATTATACCTGTTTTAATACACACTCTCCAATTTTCAGAGCATCAAAAGTAATGGGACAATTGATTGGCAAGTGTTTTCCTGACCAGCTGAGACCTGCTTCTTCCTCGTCCCATGAAAAAACTGTTGTTGATTCCATGTTTTGAACTTGCATTTGGTAGCTGGAAATGAAACTCTAAATATGAGGTTCAAAGAGATGTCGATATAAGTAAAGAAGGTCATTATTTACCTGGAAACCCAAAGTAAACCTATTCACAAGATGGCAAAATCTTTAGGAGTGGCCAAATCAACAATCTGAAACATTCTTTAATATAAGCAGCGCACTGGCCAGCTAAGCAGCACTAAAAGACCCGGAAGTCTACAGAAGACAGTTAAAGTAGATGATCACAGAATTCTTTTCTTGGTCAAGAAAAACTCCTTCACAACATCTAGCCAAATCAAGAACACTCTCAAGGAGGTAGGTGTTATCATGGAGATTGTGTGCAAACCACATGCTACACACAAGAACAGGAAGGCCAAAATAGGCCAGTCAACTTTGATTTCATTTAAATAGTCATTTCATTTTGACATTTTTTCTAGTTCTAAAGAAACAAAAAGCCAAACATTTAGCTGAGCTGGCCGCTTGGGGACATAGAACATTTGTCTACCTTCATTTAGAGTTTTATTCACAAGATGACTGCACTTTATTAGTGTTCATTCTCTTTCCCCTTTTTCCACCTCTTTCTGTCAGTCCCTGGAAATGTGTATGTTTGCACCCAGGGTGTACAGTCAATGTAGCTATTGAAAATCAGGTGTATATAGCATAGCATATCAGACATTGCATGCTGAAGATGAGTTGGGAGGAGCCTGCTGTTATTTGCACTGAGACACATATTGTGAGAAGGATTTTCTGTGCCTTAAACATGGCGAATGCTGTGAAAGATTTAGTTTAACCCAGAAAGTAATTATTTCTTAACTTAAACATGTAGCTTTATTGCCTAAAGTAACCAACATGAAAGACCTGTGTTTGACCCATTTATCAACTCCAGCCTCTTCTCTTTATGGACTTTTGCTCTTCACACAACACTTTCTTGGGGCCAGGTACAAATTGCCATGTGAAGGAGACCACTATTAGCCTGAAAAACCAAAGCAAGCCCATCATAGATTGAGAAAAATCTTTAGGAGTGGCCAAATCAACAATCTGGTACAATTTTTTCTTTAAAAAAATGCCTGGAAGACCATGGAAAACAACCAAAGTGAATGACCGCAGAATTCTTTTGCTTAAGAAAAATCATCAAGGTGTATCATTATCAAAGTCTACAATCAAAAGACCTCCTCACAAATGTAAAGAGAGGGTTTACAACAAGGTAAACACTGGTTATACTCAAGAACAACCTGATTAGATTTGGCCAGAAGACCTCTAAAAGAGCTTTTACAGTCTGGAAAAAAATCTTTGGACAGATGAAAACAAGATGAGCTTTTCCAAGAATGATGGGGAGAGAAAAGTGTGGAGAAGGAAAGAAACCACTTATCATCCCAAGCATCATCAGTCAAACTTGGTGGAGGCAATGTTATAGCATTGGGTATGTGTCGCTGCCAGTGGAACCAGGTCACTATTCTTGTGTTTGATGTGACTGCTAATAAAATTAGCAGGATGAATTGGCTCGGATTCAGTCGAATGCTGCAAAACTGATTGGAGAGTGAAATCACAGTGCAAATGAATAACTATTATGTTTTGCAAAGTTGCAGACTCAGATGCAGACTCCCAATCAGACTGAGGCAAATCAAAGCATACTATTATTAAATAGTGTCCATAAACACAGCCCAAAATATGAAATAAACCAGAAGACCACAAGGAAGCCACAGGGAGGTAACACAGATGCCAAGATGAGAACAAACAGGAAGACAGGACTCTTAAATACTCTCAGACTGATGACAAACAAGGAACAGGAGGGAGAGGAACAAAGGTGACAACAATCAGGGAACCGAAACTAAACCAAACACACATAAACAAGAAAACCACAAAGGCTAAAACTACACACTGAGACTCAAAGACAACAGAGGGGAGACAGGAGAAATAACCAAAACTACAGGAAACTCCAGAAACTAACTAAACCATGGCCATCTGAGCTACTGATGTGTAGGGCGCGAACGAACCGGTACAAAGAGTCAGTTCTTTGAAGTGAACGATGGGAGTCGGCTCTCACTCGGGAGAGCCAGCTTGGGAGCTTGTTGTTATTTTGAAAGTGATATGAAGCAGTATAATATAACAAGCTCCATTCACTAACTAAATATCATGAGTATGCTGTGAAACCAATCACACAAGGGTAGACAAGGATCATACCACCAAGCAGGGCAGAGGGCAGGGGTCCACAGACATCTACACTAAAAGTGTTGGATGCTGATGTTTTGCATATTACAATGTATTACTTTCTTATGTGGTTATTTATTTATCATTATTTTTACTGTAAATTGGTCATTTTAGGTTTATTAACAAAGCACATTTACTTGAATCCTGCATTTAATGTGCCTTTTTTCAGTACTTTTTCTCTGCAAAGTTTGGAGTCAGCTGTTTTTGGATTTTTTTACTTTTATTAATACAAGAAAGCCGTACTCTTTTGTTAGGGGTGTTTGTTTAAATAAAACGTGAAAATGTCAAAAGCAGTCCTTATTAAAATGTCTAAATTTTTACAGGTTTTTCCATCTGCCTTGTGTAGCAGAGTCGTTCAACAAACAAGTCAGAGCATTCATTGGCTGGTTGAATAGTTAAGTTGGTAAACACAACAAAAACAATTGGCTTCAACAATTTAATATCAGAGGCTGTAATTGTTACTTTTAAATCCTTCAGTGCAAATGATGTATCAAATAATTTAAGTGCTATATGTGTGCACCTACATATTATGAATCAAAAGAGTGCAAAATTTGACTGAATTATAAAAGATATAAGGGGTAACAAGAAGAGCCGTTTGGGAGCCAAAAGAGCCGGCTCTTCTTGGTGAGCTGAGCCAAAAGATTCGGCTTTGTAAGAAGACTCTAAATTCCCATCACTAATCTGAACCTAAACCTCAAAACTGAATAGAAAAAATAAGAAAAATATTCAAGACAAGCAGCTAAAATATTTAAAGTCTAAAAACGAAACAAAACCCACAGGCTATGAAAATAATGACCCAAAGCAAACTGCAAAAGCAACCCCAGAGTTTCTCAAGGCAAAGACATGGGATATTCATCGCTGTGCAAGTCAGTCACCTGATCCAAAACAAATAAAGCATGCTTTCAGTTACTGAAGACAAAACTGAAGGCCAATTTTGCTGTGGGCAGTTGTGCCAGAAATTACTACTCTGTTTCTCCAAATCATGCTGTGTCATGGACCAAGAAGCCAAACCTCTAGTTTTGTAGTTCCCCTCGACCGAAAAATTGCTTAAGGAACGCCATCAGCCTCTAATGACCTAATTCTTTCCTTTCTTTCATAAGGCCACATTGGCTATTTTCTCTTAGGCTGTACAAGATTAAACGACGAATTAAAAGTGAAATGTATGATCAAATGCATTGAAGTTAAACAAAGTCTATGGTTTAAGCTGCTTAAATGGCTTGCAAGACAAACTGAGGTCACCACAAATATTTGAAGTATTTCTATGGTGGCATCCTTAAATTAGATTAGATAATTAAATTCAATCCCTGTGATCCTCATGGGGAAAATAAGCGGTAGCATCTGAGGAGTAAAGGATAAAAAAAGAGAGAATAGATCAGATAGAAAACAGTGGGGAAAATTACAACACATCAGCATCACATGGGAAGGATGCAACTGATGAATAAAGATAAATGATGCTTCTGGGGAAGACCAAGGCAGAAAACTACTTTTCTCTGAGCCATTGCCTAAAATACACAGCTGGGAGGGGGTGCTTCATTTTCAATTCCATTAAATAAGTGCTGTAATTATCTACTTGTGTGCGTTGCAGAGGGCAACACGTCTACAACGCGGGCCCATGAAAGATTAATGCTGAGTAGCCACTGGAACGGTGCCGCGGCCAATGTGGGCTTTTGTTATTTCTAAAGAAAGGAAAGGACAGAAACAGCTTTCCGCCTTGGTTACATGTTTTATTTTTCTGATCCTGCTGGACAATACTCCAATCAAATGCTAATACAGAGTGTATTAGTGTGTGATTAAGGATGAATAAAGTACCTTGTATACCTTTTTTCATTGCCAGAAATTTATTCTAGGTAGCTCAAAAACCTCTTTCACAAAGCGACTTGATATAAACAGAATTAGCAGGCAACAGTGTTGCAACAAAAGACTGTATGTACAAGATGGATCTAGCCACTGTGACATCACTCAGTGGTTTCTGGACTCTACATTTTGAAAAATCAGTGTTAAGACTTTGGCAGCTGCTAATGTTGGGTTTTGTCAGCCAGAGGCTGGAAGTTATTTCGATGAGAGGCTGGAGTGCTAACTTATCACCTAAGCGTAACAACTTTGGTTAGTAACTTGTAGCAGTGCAATGGACACACATAAAAGTTTATTTTGTAAATCTATGGGGGGGACACCCTAAAACTAATACTTCGTTGAAGCACCTTTTGCTTGTAAAAGTTATAGATGCAGCTTGCTAACCTTAGCTGATATGTGGGCACTCCAACCTCTGTTTTTTTTTTTTTAAACAGAAAAACCTGGTATTTTAACAGGCATGTGGAGACTTTCTAAATCTACTGTACCCGCTAATTAGTGCTAAACCGCAGATTAATAAAACTTCTTTCATCAGAATTAAGAAACAAGCTATTTTCTTTGCCAGATAACGCCATTAAAAATGCTCCAAAAGGCATGACATACAGTACGTGTTCAAGCGGTCAAGTTGAGTGACTTGAATAAATAGAGCTGACATCAAGCAGGCACTCATTGGCTACAACTTGAAGTCATACCATTATCTAATTGGATGACTAAGAATGAAATTGTTTTGTACCAGACTGCAATCATTTCTCTGGGAGTCTATGGTAATTTTGGAGCTCACCTTTGGTGGCCACTTTATGAACTGCAGTTTTTCATTTCTAGGTTTCACTACTTTTCTTTAAATAGACTTTTTTTTTCCTCAAGAGGACTGGCATATTATGGTAAAAGATGTGGCTTCTTGCAAGGTTAATCTAATGCAGAAGTGCCTTAAACTTGCCTTCTTTGTAAAGGCCAGCAGGGGGCAACTCCTCTGGTTGCAGTCGAGTGAAATGTGAGACTGATGCAGTAGCTCATCTGATTCACTATCCATCACCACAGGTTGTTGTAATGTGTGAAGTACAGAAAGAAAGTAACGCTGGCTGTACTGCACACACTAATGTACCTTCGGCTGCTCTCTTGTATACTCCACGGGGTCACCACAGTGGATTAATCCGAATTGGTAATTTGGCAGAGGTTTTACACCAGATGCCCTTTCTGATGCAACCCTCCATGGTGAGAGGGGCTTGTGTTCCCACCTGGGATCGAACCAGGGAATTTTTGTTTGTGAGGCGAATGCACAAACCACTTCGCTACACACTAATGACATTCAAAATCTACTGAGATATCAATGAGGCTCACAAACAGGCATATGCAGTACACTTAATCTTATTCTCCACCAAATCAAAGAGTCTGAGTTCAGGAGTGTTATGACTACATGGTCTGTAGTCACCATGGCCAAAAATAAAAGCATGAAATTATTTGAACGCATCAGCACATCATAGCATTGACCATATCATTGATAATAGCAAAGTGACGACAAGAACGCCCCAACCACGCCTTTCTAATGTTGGGGTCTACCAATAAGACCACTCCCTTCACCACCAAGACCAATGAGACCAAGATCATCACCATATAACAGGCTAGAGGTGCTATGCAACATGTGTGGCAAAGCGAATTTCAAGCAATCACAGCGCTATTAAGTCTACCATCTAAAAACACTGAAAACCTGCCAGCACGATAACAAAAGCATATATAGGAATAGTGACAATGGAAAGCTGTGAACTGACCTTGAACTTTTCTGCTCATAAAAATGAGGAGTTATGCTAATCACATTGGTGAACCAGGCTATTACCCTATTATTGCCCACCAGGATCTGATGCTGTGCCTATCCTGCGGCACTAGTTCTTAAACGGCCCTTAAGACATTATTAAGACATTATTATGCCATAAATAAACCAAATGACAGTATTTAAGTAGAGATGGCAGAGGGGCACACGCAAGCACTGATTTTATGAACACTATAGTCCAGATCAACACTCTTAGGAGTACAGATTCTTGTGAAAACGAAAAAGTGCCCATAAAATATAACCATGACCTTGAGTACAGTTTGGGTGAAGACTCATTAGCTTATCATTCTGTGTAAATTTGATCCAGTTCTGACCAATGTAGGAAGACTAGCGATTGCAGTGAACTGTAAACACCTTGGTATGGCATTAGCTCTTCAGCTCATCAGTCCTTCAGCTGAATGAGCTACTAAAACTGATCCTGCTTCTCATTTGATCTATAACATCAGTAAACAGGGTTAGTTGAGTGTCTCAGTCGTTTTCGTATATAGAACATTAAATCATAAACCAGCTTTGGGGTGGACATACCTTGCGATTAGTAAGTTAGTACCATTTGAACAGCAGGTGTGCTCAAGTTTCTCAGCCAGATCTATTTCGCCTTCATCTAGTCTGGTTTCAAAAATGAAAAAAAAACCGGTCCCAAGCTCAGGTGAATGGGGAGGGTTGCATCAGGAAGGCCATCCGGCATAAAATCTCTGCCAAATCAAATATGCGGATCCATAATACGACTTCCATACAGGATCGGTCGAAGCCTGGGTTAACAACGATTAGCCAACAGGGTGCTGGTGGAAACTATGCTACTGTGGCCGAAGACCAAGGAGGGGGTGAGGGGGAAAGCATGTTAGGAGGGAAGGAAGCCATGCAGAGGGTTAGTGTGAGAGAAGAGGATGCAAGGGATAGGGTGAGATGGAGGGAGATGATCCACTGTGGCAACCCCCAATGGGAGCAGCTAAAGAAGAAGAAGAAGAAGAAGAAGAAGAAGCAGTCTACCCTACTGGCTTCAGCGAGTTTATCATGCCTTGGCTTACTTTTGCCTTCTTCCATTTCTTCCTGCAAGGTGAACTTGGCCTTGCATTAGGTAGAACTGTCAACTTATTATAACCTATTTCCTCTACATTACCTTCATGCTGGCTGATTCTGGCTGACAGCACCATTAGTCCCACCCATTGCATTGATCAGCCAGTTGTTCATGGAACTTATTGTTTTTTAACTGAGACACCAATGTTTCACTTCTAATTCTCAGACAGATCAGTCAACTCAGTAAGGTGGATGGATTCAAAGTCCAAGACTGAGGCAAACATAAATCAAACCATCCAACAACAGCCCTAAAACTACCACAAACACATTTCCACCACACATTCATATTAAATCTCACTCTGAGGCCACTTCTTAAAATCCCCCATCTGATGATGTAGAGTCCTCGTTCCCTGCACATGCTAATGGTTGCATAACAAGATGTCAAGGCTCCAGACTGCCTCGCTGCAAACCCTGAGGGCAAACATGCCTTTTCCCTCTATTTCTGCTCGGGGTCTTATTCTCTAGCTCTCTCCTTGGCGCTCACATGTGCAGAACAACAGCAGAGCAGCTAGTTTAAGGTGAGAGGGGGGGGGGGAAATCCTCCTTCAATCCTTTGTCCTCCGTCTGTTCTCATCTCAGAGGGGATTTTCTCAAGAATTCTTCTCTCTGCTCTTTCTTTCCCTGTGGTTATTTCCCTTAGTAAAAATGGGTCACCTTTCTTTTTGTCAGGAGAATGCTTAGGTAAGTATAACCTCTGCATATGTGTGTTTTAATGTGTGTGTGCACATTCAAGGTTTTTACTGTCTAGGAAGGGTTCCAAGCCTCGGAAAAGTCGAGCAAGGGCCATTTTCTGGGTCTCATTAGGGGAAAAGTATAGCTTTTCGGGTTTGGGTTACAACAGGGTCAGAGTTAGGTCAAAACATGAATTGAGGCTACAGCAGTCTGGGTACCTATCAGCACTTCTGCTGACTTAGCCACTGAGGACAATGGCCGCTTTCACTACAAAGAAGTTTTTTTTGTTGTTGTTGTGGTTTTGGTCCTGTCTGCTGATCATCATTTACTGTATGGATGCACATAAATCCTAAAAGGAATTTTAAAAAAGCTAATAAAGTCAGATGATCAGTTGATTCATTTTAGCAAAAGCAATCCCTCATGTTCACCACAAGGACAAGTTACCTGCTTGCAACCAAATCTGTTCAAATATAACTGATCAAAGAATTCAGATTATAAGCAAGCTGCTAAATGAACCAAAAAAAATCATATCTCTTGCACAAACTTTTACATATTCCTTTGAGGGATATCACCAGAATCGATACTTACATTACCCTTAATTCCAAAATACTGAAAACATGGCAGTACTTGCTTGTTTTTGGTACCATAGCACAGAATGCAACATATGTCCCAAGTCACTGGTTTCAGGTATTGTGATATCCTTAATATCAATACATAATCTTTTTGCGCAGATTGTCATTGTAGTGAAAATTTAAATGACCTTATTTGAGACATTTGTTGAAAAAAATGACAAAGTGAAATTACAAAGGTTTGTTATTGACACTAATGTAGTATTCCTAGTTGCCAAACAAAACAGCGAGCTCGGTTCAGCTGTAAGTAAATAAAGTTACATAAAACGGCTGACTTGTAAATGAGGATTTAAAGTGATAGTTTCATTTTCATTAGGAAAGCTTCAGAATAGCTTTAGAAAGTATGTCAATGGATTGGTAGACCATTAACAATTCATCATAAGTCACAGGTTATTGTAATCTGTGAAGTACAGAGAGAAAGTGATGAATTTTCTTATCACTGATTGGCTGCATTGCACAAACCAGTGAGCATTAAAGTCCACTGAGAAGTCAAAGAGATTTCAAAACAGCCATATCCCAGACAAACACATGCATAGATGACAGAGGAGTAGATAGAAAAACTCCTTTTTATG
>VUQH01006405.1:9574-28490 GCA_015106775.1 Etroplus canarensis | reverse complement strand
ATCCATCTATCTATCTATATGTGTGTCTGTGTGTGTGTGTGTGTGTGTGACATATACAGTACAACCTGATCACAGGATTACATGTTACTTTTAAATGAATGTCTGAGGTGTTGGTTTGTATGTGAGGCATTTTCAGTATTATTTATTATTATCCTGCGTTCTTTCTTTGGAAATCAAACAAAACACATTATGCCGGTAATTTTGCGTACACTCTGTTCCTTAATCTAGTTATTTATTATGTGGTATACTTTTGTAACATTAAAGGTCTGTTAACACTCTGGAGTCGACGGCTACCCGGCATGTCCACATCACGTGACTGAACCTTTGCTTTTATACGCTGGGGCTGCACCTCGTCCAAATCACACGACTGATGCACGAGCGTGAGCTGCACCCCCCACGTATATAAGCAAGCATTCTGTCACATGATGTGGATATGTAGGTGAGTCCGTCAACTCCAGGGGGTTAAATATACAACATTTTTCTTTTTTTTTTTTTACATGATTAGCACTGTTGCCTCACAGCAAGGTCCTGGGTTTGAATCCAATGGCTGACTGGGCCTTTCTCTGTGAAGTCTGGATGTTCTCCTTGTGCTGTCTTCATTAATACCTAAGAACAGTACTAATCTGCAATTTTAAGCCTGATTATTTGTATTACAGAGGCGTTTCATCATAGCTGTAAGTCATTTCACTGTATCTTTTACTTAACATCACTGTTTCAGTAGTATAGTGGTTTACACATTCGCCTTGCAAGTAAAAGGTTGGAGTCCGGGTGGGGACATAAGCCCCTCCCACCATGGGAGTATTGTGTCAGGGCATCCAGCCTAAAAACTGTCAAAATTGCCAGTGTGGATTCATCTGCTGTGGCAACCCCTTTATGGAAATACAAGAGAGCAACTGAAAGTGCTTTCTTAATCATATTTTTAAATATTAAAAATCCCCCAAAATATAAAAGACCTCCTTTAAATTTAATGCTACAATTACGGAGATTTTCTGTATTTTTATGAGTCAGTTCATTTCTGTTACTTTACTTTTTTCGGTGCCCCAGCTGCTGGAATTTTTTTTTCCTGTATTTTATTACGGTGCCTTTCCAGTGACACTTTTAATTCAGTCCCTCCCACTCATTTATTACACAGACAATTGCACTAATCAGCCACGACCACGAACAGGAAAAGTGAATAACCTATCTCATCACAATCTCACCTTTCAAGTAGTGATATATGCAAGGCAGCAAGTGAACAGTTGGTTCCTATGGGTGATGTGCTGTACACAGGAAAAATGTGCAAGTGTACTTTGACAAGACAAACTATCCTGGCTAGATGACTGAGCATCTCCAAAACACTGACTGCATATAGAGAAGGTACGTGATCTACACAGTGTGTACTTCCAATCCAGTCTTGTTGCTAACGTGGGTACAACAACACTTAGCAATGCTACTTCAATGCATTGCGCAGTGCAGAGTTTTCTGTTGAAATTAAATATAATGTCACACTATTGTGCAGAGTTTGACTGCAACGGCCAAAGTTACACACGTAAATTTTTCTTCCATTGTTTTCTGGCTCAAACATAGAGAAGGACTGCTTGGATACAAGCAGTGAAGCATCAGAACCCTGACAGATCTTCCTGGACCCCTGTGAAATGTGTCATGTTACACAGCTCCTTTGTGTATTGTAATATAAAGTATTTACTTCGCGATTCTGTGCATTCATTGTTCATATTTCTGGACTGTCAGTGGCATCTTTTCAGTATGGCTGCACCATAAATCATTTGAATACTTGTGTTTAAAAGAAGCTCCCTCCATTTGCATAATGAAATATTATCAATTATAGAGTTGTTATAAACTATATCCTTTTAAGGCTCAGTAACTTGTTTACTGTTAGAAAAAGTAATAATTGTAATGTTTACTTATAACTGAAACAGACTATATTGGATATATTGGTGTATAATGAACTTTTTATGTTGGGCAGTAATTATAGCCAAATTTACATGTACCAGATAATTTGATTTAAGGGCAGCTCAAATTCAGAAATGACTAATGTGTAGTAAGTTATGTAAATGTGTAAGTGTGTAACTCTTGGCCAGGCTATATTAACTGATTAGATGAGGTCATGTCCTGCTCAGCAGTTACTGTTATGCATCTGATTGAAATGTTGCCTGCTGAATTACAGTGATGTCTATATTTAACACAATAAAAACACATCATTACACTTTTAATAGTTCCCCCAGAAGCCACACCTTCTTACAAAATTTGTGACATACAGTCCACTTCTGCACATGTCCCAAAACATGCATGCAGATACAGCTGCATGCAACATATTCGCGGGCCATTTTTCCCCTCCTGACCAACATTTAAACTACTGACTTATTGATGACCACTTAATATAACTATAAGAAAAACTATTTTTAAATATATAATATGTTAGCAGACTTAAAAGTGATTTTTATACAGCTGTCAGAAAGACCCATCGGAGTTGTTTACGTTGCTAGCTATTGCTAGGTGTTTGTTATACCGGCAGCAAATTATTCAAAATGGCGGAAAACTGGAAGTGAGTCATCATGTACCTTCTCTATAAAAGAGTGCTGTAGCCACCCTGACATAATCCAGTCATTTTTGGACTTTCGTCGGCTATGGCCTCCATCATGTTCTGCTTTTTTGGAGCAAGACGTTATAATATTTGGATCCACTGACTCTAACTAACCTGGTTAGCAAACTGCATTGCACAGACATAGAGAACTGTTAGCTAGGCCTAAATAACAAACAAATAAATTGCTAGAGTTCCAGTGACCAAAAAGTGAAGCACAAATTTCTTAGATGGTTTGCACCACATGTCAGGCCACATGATTAGTCAGATAAATGCTCCAACATGTACCAAAACTACAATGAGGTCCAGTTTAGTGACTCAAATTGCAGAGACACAGCCTAGCAGACAAGCACT
The DNA here is from genome assembly GCA_015106775.1 of Etroplus canarensis. Taxonomy (NCBI): domain Eukaryota; kingdom Metazoa; phylum Chordata; class Actinopteri; order Cichliformes; family Cichlidae; genus Etroplus; species Etroplus canarensis. The sequence continues at coordinate 25,558 of VUQH01006405.1, read as the reverse complement.
AGCCACTGCTTTAAACTTTAGCCAAATCCAAAAGGCTGAGTTATGAGAAAAAAAAAATCACCCTTATGTAGTTGTAATGAAGGGTAGAACTATCCATAAAGACCAAAGCCTTTTTTGAACCATGTAAAACATGTTTTCACATGCGGTTTAGCTGGCCGTTTTAACTTGGGTGTCTATGCAGTCCATCTCACTGACAGCGCCAACCGCGAGTGATCAGTAATGCATTGGCTTCATTTTCCAGCCCCAGAGGTTGCTGCTTGGCTGCGTGATCTGATCCAACAAACAAGCTACTGCAGCTCAAATTACTGAAAAAGCTTAATGCTGGTAGTGTCGCAGTGGAGATGAGACCAACAGAACTGGACAATGGAGAAATGGAAGAGAGTGACCTGATTGAGTCATCTTTTCTTTACATCACATTACCAGCCATGTGTGTGTATTGAGGGGATACGCAAGCTGATGGAGGCAGCATGATGTTCGAACCAGTGTTCTGCAGAGAAACCTCACCAGCTGCCTAAAACCTGATTAAAATATAGGAAAACATTGCATTTCCACACCATAATTGTTTTTTTTTTTTTGTGATTTTTGTGCACTTGCTTGCCGAGGTATTTCCTTGTGCTTTGTTTCCCTGTTCGTCCTGTAATTTGTGAAGCTGAGTTTGACTGGGAGGTGGAGATTAGGCTTCATTAGCCTACATTAGCTCTGGCCATGTAGTTACTATCTAATTAACCATTACACTGTGTTCACTGCTTAGTCGGCCTGTGTGTCACACAGACACTGATTTCATGGAGTGCTTCGAAAAGGATTTGCTGTAAAAAAAAAAAAGTTTCATGGGTTTATGCGTTAAATGCAGGGCTTGTGAAAAAAACTGTAATCTGATATTGTTATAAATTATGATACTTATCAAAGAACACTAATATTAAATATTTGTTTTTTTAAATGGATTATAGTGTGTGTTCCCTCTGTTTTAAAGCAACACAAAATACCTCTGTACGTCTCTACTGTCTACAAGTTGAAGTGTCCTTGACCAAGACACTAAATCAAAAGCAGTGGATGCACTGAATATGCATTTGCTGCCCTCTTCTGAATATCGTCACATCTGATATGAAGTGAAATTGCTGTAAAATGATCCCTGGGGTGCTGTCACACTTTTCACTTATATAGTGTGGAGAAATGAGTGAGATGCTGAAAGCCAGGCGGGGGGGTAGGGAGGATATCGAAGATATGAGGAGCACACACTCCAAGCTACCGAGCAATATGAGGCAATATAAGGGGCCGTTTTGGAAACATTAACAGCTGTACTCTCCTCTTTCCAAAGTTCTCGTCAAATTTGTGGATTTGCTTGTGCATGTCGAGGTGCAACTGGGTCCAAATGATATAAAATTCTATGTTAGGATTTGTACTAAAGATTAAGTGCTTTTAAGTTGTGTGTTGAGCATGTCTTGCCACAGCTTGCAATTTGTGCTTTTATTTTGCACAAATCAAACAAGGCACTGTATAACACATTGATTAATGAGCTTGAAAGGCCATGAAGGTCAATTCTGTTATCCTTAGCAGGTTAGCTGTTTCTCCCTGCCTCCACCCTGCAAGTTAAGCTGAGCTAAATCCTGGCTCCCGTTTCATATTTAGTGTGTAAATGTGTCAGTAGTGTTGGTTTTTCCATCTAACTCCAGACATGAAAGCAAATAGGCCTACTATCCAAAATGTCAAACTGTTGCTGTTAAAAATGTATTACGAACTGAACACAGCATACTCACTTTTACCTGTCTTGTGCAAGAGGCCAGGGCAATAATACATAGTGGTGAAATGTCTCTGTGTTATGGTCTTGTGTTCTGTTTGTTTGGTTTTGTGTGTTTTTGGGGTTTCTTTTATGGTTTTGAGTTTCTTTTATGCTTCGTGTTTCTAGCTTTTACATTCTTAGTTTGCCATTTCATCCTTTCTTTGTTCTCTGTTTGAGCCTTGCTTTTGTTTATCTCTATTTTTGCTTCCTTGTTTATGGTTATATATGCTAGAGTTGTCTTGTTTGTTTTCTGTCCCCTGTAGCATTGTGGTTTGCGCATTCACCTTACACGTGAAAAATCCCCGGGTCGATTCCAGGTGGGGACACAAGCCCCTCTCACCATGGAAGGTTGTGTCAGGAAGGGCATCTGGTGCAAAACCTCTGCCAAATTACCAATTCGGATTACTCTGTTGTGGAGAAAACAAGGAAGCAGCCGAAAGGTACAGTCTTGTTTGTTTATTTAGTTCCTCAGATGTTTCCCTGCTATGTTCCTGTCTTTTGTCGAGTTTAGTCTTGTGTCGTGTTTTCAGTGGTGCTTGTTTCCTGTTTTATTTTGTTAGCTGTCTTTGTCTCATGTGTTATGTTCATTTTCACTTTCTGCCCTTGATTGCTGCCACCTATGCTCCTTTCCCTCCTGTTTCTTGTTTACTCGTCAAGTCTGTGTGTATTTATACCCCTGCCTCCTGCAGTTCTTTGTTGTGTTGTTGGTCTATCCCAGTCATGTGTAGCCTGTGTCAGTAAGTCTCAGTCCATTGCTACAGTCCTGTTTTCATGTCTGCCATGTTTTGGAGTACCTTTATCATGTCAAGTCATGTTTTATTCAAGTTAAATCAAGGTTTGATTCTGCTCTTGTCTCCACATTTGGATTATTCTGTCATGTTGAGCTTGAACTTTGTGATTTACTGGACTTTCGTCAGCTTTTAAATAAAGCTCGCTTTGTGTTTTCTGAAGCTGCTTCTTGGAGTCCTGCGCTTGGGTCAGCTCTCCTGGTGCAACCAACATTCATGACACTGCTTTTTTTCATTTTAAAAAACTGTTATAACAGTTTTTTCAACTGTTATATAACTGCAATTACCAGTACAGTAGCAGAATCAAATAATGTTTCAATTGACCTGCTATTGAGTTTTATGTAATTAAGTTTGTTTAGATGTACATGCTGTGAATCCAATGCTGGACAGATAAGCAGCAAGCTCAAAATAATGACTCCCCATGAAGTAGGTAATCCCCTGACTGGTCCATCTAGTGGCATCATACAGTACTGTGCAAAAGTCTTGAACCACCTCTCCTTTTGCCCAAAAAAAGAGTGGTCTCAAGCAATAGCTCTCCAGGCTTTGTGAAGCTCGTTCAAAGTTTTTCTTTGGACATTGGCTGCTTTTTTTACTCGTTTTCGCTCCAGTCCTTGTACCTGATCATCATCATTCAGAGGAACTGTTTTTTGTTTGTTTGATAAGCCACTTTACATTGACCTATAAATCATTAAATAAGGCACCTAACAGCAAGGGTGAACCTGTGTTGTGTCGACAGAGAGCTTGCAGAGAGCAGGATTTTGCCGAATGGCACCTTGTTATTAGCAGTCTGTTGCAACAACTCATGTTTTCCCGTTTCTATAGTTGAATTCATGAAAAATGCTGAAAATAACACAGTTTAACAGATATAAAATAGTACTGTTGGACCAACAAGGTGATTCACAAGGTGCTATTAACTAAAAACACAGCATGGTGTGCAGTGTGTCCTTACAAAAATTTGGGGAAATTGAACAGGTGGAGGATAAAAGAAGAAGTGGCAGGCCCAAAAACTGATTGACTAGAGACAAACAGTACCTGAAAGCCATGTCCTTAAGAAACAGGAAAAAAAAAATCCTGCACAGATCTGACACAGGACCTGAGAGATGTATCTGGCCCTTCAGCTGATCCTTCTATTATTCACTGAAGCCTCATCAGAAATGGTCTCAGTGGAAGGGTGGCTGTTAAGAAGCCATTCTTAAGGGAGGGAAACAGGGAGAAAAGGCTGAAGTATGCCAGAATATGAAAGCACTGGACTGAAAATCAATGAAGGCAGGTCATAAGAAGTCATGAATCCAAATTCTGTATTTTTGGTTCAAATTGTCAAATGTATTGAGGAGCTCAGGAGAGAGGTACAACAGTGAGTGTCTACGTCTACAGCCACCTGTAAAACACAGTAGAGGCTCTATCATGGTTTGAGGCTGCATTTGTTGGGGTTCTTGTCAAAACTGATGGAATATTTATTGCAGAAAAGTGCTGCAAAGTGTGACTTTTTAAGCATGACAGTGAACCCAAACATACTGCCAATTTAGTAAATGCCTACCTGGACTGAAAATACAGAATGGGAAACTATTTGTCATAGATTGGCCTCCCCAGAGCCCAGATGTCAACATCATGTAAGCAGTGTGGACTTATCTTGAGAGAGAATGGAACAAAAGGCAGCCAATATCCAAAGAAGAGCTTTGGAACGTTGTTTAAGATACCTGGAGAAATATTCCTGAAGACTACTTAAAAAGATTACAAGAAAGCTTTGTATCCTTTCCCAGGCTTCCTCCCACAGTCCAAAGGTTAGGTTAACTGGCAATTCTAAATTGATTGTAGGTGCAAATGTGAGCATGAGTGTCCTTCTGTCTCTATATGTTAACCTTGTGACAGACTGGTGACCCGTCTAGGGTGTACCCAGCCTCTTACTGCATAACAGATGAGACAGGCTCCAGGCCCCCTCTTGACCCTGAATTGACTGAGTGGAAAACAATGGATGGATAAAATCAAGCACAGAGTTAGTCCAGATATGCCACAAAGTCAGGCTCAGCTGTATTCTCTGCAGATCAGCTGACCTCAGTGCAAACCCTGAGCCATATTAGATGATGGCTCAGCGTATACCTTTCTGCACATCCATTTGGGTGACTCAAATAGGACATAATGTTTTTGCACTGCTTTAGCTGCCCACAGTTGTGGCACATCTGCAAACCTCTTTGCAACCCAGTTCCCCTTTAATGTTATATATAGATTAATCAGTGTCATTTTGCCTTAATACAGCTGAGATAGGCTCCAGTCCCTGTGCAATGCTGAATTAGATTAGCAGGAGTGGGTGGATGAATGGATGGATGGATGGATGGATGGATGGATTAGTAGTTTTGCTAGCCAATCCCTTGAACCCCCTCCACTCCAGTTATCTATGCAGTTATCAATCACAACAGAGCCACAACGCATAAAAATGCAAGTAAAAATATGCAAAGTAAAATATTGCATGTGAAAATAACAGTCTTCCCTTTACTCCTAACGGAACTTAGATATTGACCATGGTCAGCAGTGTATCTGCATCGCAGCGTTACACTGTCACTGTGAGAACGTTAGTAAGCTAACATTAGTATTAAGCTCACAGGATCACAGTAGAAGTGCACAAGCTCAAAGACCTGTGAGCCTGAATGGCTGTGGACTCTTACTTTAGTCATTATTTCTGCATAGATACTCCATGGTTATTGGCATGAGCTGTGGTTGCTAGGAGATGTGTGCCAAATCTGCAAAGCCTGTGTAGCTATCATGAGTGGGGGATGATGGTGCGTGAGGCTGGGCGTGGTGGGGGCTCGATGGAATCCAGCCTTCATTAATTTGTCCCTCATGCTCTATCACGAGATGCACTCTTTGGTGTTTAATAGTAAATAGAGGAAAAAAGGCATGCTGGTTGGCCTGTGGGAAATTGGTGTCACTCCCTCAAATTAGCCAGTCCTTTGTGAATCTGAATGGAATAATTTGTGGTTGATCACTTCTGCCAGCAGGTTTGTTTCTTGCATAATTTCTTCCCATCTTAGGACACTGTGCCAGAGTCATTTGACATTTCTGGGTCAGTTCTTGCTGCTGAGGCACTTTTTTTAAGGTTCAGTGGTAAATTGATACATGACGAAGGCATGTTTCGTTATGCGGCATAATAGCACCATGGTTCCCTGGCTGCAATGTGAGACCAGTGTTGTGAATCCAGCATCACATTGTGAAGGTAATCTGACGTTGCCTCAGGACAGTATTGTCTTTCTCCTTCTTTCGCTTTCTCTTTCTCTTTTGTTTTCGTGTCTTTCTGACATTTTTTCTCTTTTAAAATGAGACAGACAGACACTCTCTCTCATGCACAGAAACAAACAACAATAGACAAGCATGCATTGTCTTTGCTTTATTAAAAATGCATACAGAACTTTGCCCCAAAATCTACCTGCCAGTCACAGCAAATCCCAATCAGGGACACAATAGGGACATCACACACGCATACAGACGAGCACACACAAGAAACTCTCTTTCCTGTTATGCTAAAGCTGTAAAGTATTTAAGATCAAATTTTCTGCTAGAGTTGTAGAAAGACTGTGGTATTTTCTCACTTTATGGACAAAAGTATTGGGCCACATTTTGTAATCAGACTCAGACTCCTTTATTAATCCCAGGGAAAATTGCTTGTGTTACAGATGCTCAATTTATATATACATATATACACACACACACACATATATATATATATACACACACACACCAGTCAATCTACACTTCTCTGTCTGGCAGTCTGATGGATGAATCTGGGTTTTGCAAATGCCAGGGGAACGTTACCTGGCCTGGGCTCTTTAGTTCTAGTGAACGGAAAGTGTTTCTGCTCATAAAGACATTTTGGACAATTCTATGCTTCAGTTATACTACAGTTAAAGGAAGGCCCTTTGCTTTTCCAGTTCAACTGTGGCCCAGTGCACCAAGCAAGATCCAAAAAGGCAAGTTTGGATGAGTGTAGTGTGGAAGAGCTGAACTGGCTCACACAGAGCCCTGAACTAAACCTTACACATACATCTGTGATGAATTAAAGGGGAAACTGGGAGCCAGGCCTTCTTGCCTGGTCAGTGTCTGACCTCACAAATTCTCTTCTGGATGAATGGACAAAAATTCCCGCAGACATGCTTCAAAATCTTGTAGAAAACCTTCCCAGAAGGCTGCAAAGATGGGACCAACTCCATTTTAACACCTATGGATTTAGAATAGGGAGGGCAGAAGAGGTCAGTCTGTCTGCCTTGAAATTGTTCTCAGCAACAGCAGACAATCAAAATGCCTTTGAAATATGTAATGGAAATGATTAAGAAACAACTAGAATCAAAGCCTTTTTCCAAAAGTAGAACTGATCTAACATAGAAGCCTTTACTTAGTGACCTGCTGCATTTAGGATACAAAATCAGAGCTGTGTGGGTTGGCTACCGTTTATTGTAATATAAAACTGGACTTTTCCTTTTCCTCAGTGGAGGTAACTTCAAAGCAGCATATTACCATTTCAGACAAATTGGGCCAGCTGTAGAACAAAGGTTAGACAAAGTGCGCTTGTGACCATAAATGTGACATTTCAATTTACAACACTGGCTAGGAAAAGTCTAGACCATAGAAGGACTCACTTGTGGAATTTATTTTCCATTGATGTATAAATTTACAACTGTGAAATATGGAAACATAATGGTCATTTCAATGATCTAACCTTCTTGTAAATGAATAAGAATGCCCACAATAAATCTCAACTTTATTCTTTTAAAAACAGAATTGGTGAAGAAGGTCCTCATAGATTTTTTTTTAATCAAATGATGAGTTCACAGTGTGGACATATAAAATCAGATATAATATTCTGTCACACTGCTGCTTCCACTGAGATGCAGGCACAGTGCTTTAGAGCTACCAAAAGAGGGAAAAGCTGATGCAAACGCATGTTTCTGCTGTCCCCTCTTTCAAAAATCATCTCCATTCTTTAGAGAACTACAGCAGAGTCCTACAGTGGCTATAGAAAGTGAACACACCGCTTTTAAAATACCAGGTTTTTCTGATAATAAAAACTCATTTCAGAACTTCTCCCACCTTTAATGTGGCCTAAAAACTGTACACTTCAATTGGAAAAGAAACAAATGTTTTAAAGGTAAAATATAAACATTAAAAATAAATCTATAATAAGATGGTTGCACAAGTGTGCACGCCCTAAAACTAATACAACAACCCAATGTTGGACTTTCTTTCTTCATTACATGTCGTTCTGCTTTCCTTTATGTTTATGAACAGAGATCTGAAGGTGGAGTCAAACATGTGGTCAGAGGCCATCTTCCAGTGTTAAAACCTGTTTCAGGAATAGCTCTATTTTGGACTTTAATGAGCTTCACCTTGCTGTCATGGTCCTGTGTTTTGGTGTTCTGGTTTTGTGTGTCTTTTGGAGTTTATTCATGGATTTGAGTTTCTTAGCTCTTATGCTCAGTTTATTGTATTCTCAGTTTATATGTAAGCCTCAGTTCTTGATCCTGCTTTGGGTTAGGCTGTTAATTCTCTTTGAGTCTCCTCTGCCACAGACCTAGCCCCTGCCTATGCTTAGTTTATTATTATTTCTTCGTACATTTCTCTGCCATTCTGCCATGTTCTGGTCCTATGTCAACTTCAACTTTGTATCTGTTTCCTGCTATGTTCCTGTCTTTTGTCAAGTTCTGTCATGTGTCATGTTCCCAGTGATGTTTTCTGTTTCCTGTTTTATTTTGTAGTCAGTCCTGTCTTATGTATTATGTTTAGTTTTACTTCCTGCTCTTGATTGTTGCCACTTGTGTTCCTCTCCCTCCTGTTCCTTGTTTGCTCACTATCCACTGTGTATTTATACCCCTGCCTTCCTTTGCTCTGCGTCTATCTATCACTATGTTCCCACTGCAGGCAAAAGTGGCCCAAATCAGATTTTTTTTTTTTTGCCCATATGTGACCCAGATCTGATTTGTTTATGACAGTCTGAACAGCACAGATCTGATTTTTTTTCAACTTTTACGTCATTGACATGGGACAGACTCCTAATTCTGCATCGGAGGAGGTGAGACGCGACAAGATCAAATGCCAACAATGCACAAAACAAGCATGGCAGACAGCAGTGATGGAGCTGGTCAGTGGAAAGAAAATGAAGCTTTACTCACATGCTGACATGTGTAGTATCCATATTTACTTCTGTAAACACAGCATGCTGCATGTGACATCACACTTTCTTCTGCATCACTTCAGGGCCGGAGACTGTTCACCCTAAAGTCTTATGGTGGCATTTAAATTATAATGTGAACGACCACGTAAAAAAAAAATCAGATCTCAGCAAAAAAATCGGAATTGCCTCACAGACTTTGTTTTTGTTGAAGGGGTATTTCAGCAATTAAAGCTCACCTTTTGTTTGCCTTATCTGGACTCATATTGACCTGCATTTTGGGTCCTTACTCTCCACAGACGCTGAGATTCCTGACACTTGAAAATTCTATGAGTTATAATGACTTTACTGTGCACAAATCTCCTACCTCCAGAAACTTGCATTGGGAGATGTACATTCCTGCTCAAAAGATTAGGATCACTTGGAAATTCTCTTGTTTTCCATAAAAACATACATGAAATTAGTCAGAATAGGAAATATTGCAAATGAATAGGACATGTTGACACTGTCAGAGTTAGAAATAAGAATTTTAATGGAAGTGATGAAAGTATTCTTCAAGCTTTGCCTTGGTCAAAACAAAGAAACACCTTTTGCAGCAATTACATCCTGGCAGACCTTAGCCATTCTAACTTCCAATTTTTCAAGGGATTCTGATGAGATTTCACTCCATGCTTTCTGGGGCATCTCCCACAAGATGGATTGGTTTGACTGAGTCTTCTCCTGTACCATACAGTCAAGCAGCTCCCAGAACAGCTCAATAGGGTTCAGATACTGTGCTGGCCACTCCAATATAGTCAGAGTCCTGGCTGACCGCTTATCATTAAAAATATTGCTGACACATTTTGGTGTGTTTTGGTTCATTATTCTGTTGTAGGATGAAATTGGCCCCAATCACGCCCTGTCCAGCAGCAGGTCTTTAAGAGTGATGAATTCAAATTGTCATCAATGGGTACAGAGGAGGTCAGGAGAGAGGTACACCAGTAAGTGGCTACAGGTATCTATAATACATGGTGGAGGCTATGTCATAGTTTGGGGCTGCAGTGGCATTAGGATTCCTATCAAAATTGATAGAATTATGAGTGCAGATATTTATAGTCAGATTTTGATCATGCAATACCTTTTGGAAAGTGATTGGCAACAGTTTAAATTTTCACCATGACAACGATCCCAAACACACTGTCAGTGCACTAAAAGCCTAACTGGACAGAAAAACACACAATGTAACGCTGTCTAACAGTCATGGATTTCCCTCCCCAGAGCCTGGACCTCAGTGTGATTGAAGCAGCACTGCAGTTTTAAAATCTTTGCATTACTGGTCAGCCAATGCATCTGTATCTTTAAAGAACATGAAGCATGACTTGTAAATCATAGCTGTCTCCTTTTAACTACTTTCCCTGCGTCAAGTCAATGCATTTTAAACTTTTCACAGGTGACTTGATGCTGTTTTATTCCCATTGTGAGGCACTAACCTTAAATTACCAAAGCTAAAGAGGCAAATCTATATTGCTGGCAGTTGGGGAACACATTCTGGATATGTAGGTCTTCCACCCCCACACAGACTGAAACGCAGAGACGCTGCCCAGCTTTTTTTTCAGTTCCTAATTTCAAAATGTTAGGACTTGCTCATCCTTTAATAATCACTTAACCAGTGACAAACATTTCTGGCACCATTAGCCCATTTATGATTTTATTCATTTATTTTACACCTTCTGGCTAATATTCATCTGGACGACGTCAGACAGCCATCAAGAGAATTGTGTATTAAAATATTAATGTGTGTAAATTACTTTAATTTGCATGAGCACATCTCGCCCAAAGTGAAATTTAATGTCTGTGTTGAAGTGTGAATGATCTGCATTATAATTAGATGTCTTTTGAAAGTTTGCAATTCAGAATCATCAAAATAATAACTTAATGAAAGGCACTCAATTTTAGTGATTATGATTCAAGCAAAACTGCCTATTCATATTCACATCTTGCTTCAGATTAGGGTCTATTATTGCACAGAAGTATGACTTTTTTTTCTTCTTCCTACATTTATTTTTAATAGGCACTTTTCTGCATTCTGTCCCTCCCACATCAACCCAAAAAGTTTTCATTGCTAAATTTAATGTGGCTCATCTATTTTATGTTTGAATCTCTAAAACACAACATAACCAAAAAAATCTGTAGTGCACTTTATTACTTTATTTAAACTTTTTCAATATATTTGCACTATATTTGCACAAAAGGAATGACTCAGAAAAAGAAATGGGTAGGGTAGTTTCAGTAAGAGCTTATAACGTGTTGCCAGACATACACAGCATACATTTAGCTCCATTAGTTTTGAAACAATTACTTATTTTTGTTACATTTTTTCCTCTGTAAACCATCGCACTGGATTTTAAATCCAAAGGAAATGTGATTGCAGTGATGAGATTCAAGACGTTTTGCTTTAATAGAAAGGGGTTTAACAAAAGAACTACATCAACTGTTTAGGAATTACAAACATTTTTTTATAAAAAGCCCTCATCAGAAGCTCAAAAGTCAAGAAGACTCTCAAGGGGGTAGATGTAGCACTATCAGTTGACAGCAATGGTTCAGTTCATTGAAGAACCTGGTTGGGAACCAGACGGTTGCTGAGGTGGCTGGTTCAAGACCTGGTTGGCCTACCTGGGATCCACCAGTTCAAGGCCCCGTACTGTGTCAATGCATATGCCAGTGGACTAAAAACCAGACCAGAGAAAGTGTCAAGTCACCCCCTCCATACCACAACTGAGGTGCCCTTGAGCAAGGCACCGATTTCGAAATCATCTTTTAATTCTGAATTTGGAAATGTTTTCAAAAAAGAGGTTTTTATTGAGTGTTTGATGGCTTAAGTTTTGTAAATGCCTTTTCCTTTTGAACTTCTTATTAATGGATTAATAAGTATTTTTTTTTAATCCTTTTTTGAATTCTTCTTTTTATTGTCTAATTAATGCTTAATTGCTTTACTGCTTGATTTCAATTTCAGCAATTCTCCTGTCCCTCCATAATTTTCATCTAAGTTTTAATAACGTCCTTATATTTAAAAATATGATAGTGTGTCCCATTACTTTTGAAAATAGAGGGCTTTATTTAAAAATGGCTGTAATTCCTGAAAAGTCCAGACAATACTTTTGTCAGACCTCTTGAATTAAAGCTGAAAGTCCACACCAGTCACGTTTTGACTGTTTGATTTGAAATCCACTGTCATAGTGTACTGTGGAAAATTACAAGAAAAAAATTCAGTGTTTCCAAAAGGTATGGCTCTAACTGTATTTGCTAATTAGCCAGTATTTGTTAAGTTTCTTGATACGTCTCTTTCAGGTCCCTGCAGGGATTGGAAAGTAGAAAAATCTCTTGAAGCTTACAATACATTGTGTACATTGGAGAATGGCCATCACAGATATGAAGATGAGTTCAGTAAGAGTTGGAAGAATGCACTGCTCTCCCGTGTGTATATAAACCACATTTTTTGTCAGTGCTGTAAATGAACAGGGATTCAGAGCATAGCTTCTAGTTTTGGCATGCTGCATGTTCACCTGACTTGGTGTCAAATTGTTAAAAGCCTGTCAAAATTACCCTATCGTAGCATTTAACTGGAATTAATTGGAAGAATACCAATGGAGATCTGTCTCAGTTTTACCTATAATTAGTGCCAGATTTTGTTGTTCTGTATGAGTAATGGGTAGTTTTAGCACTTTCACAGTAGCAGTCTCATGTGTATGTGTGTGCAATGATGTGTCTGCCTTATGCCAAAGGCTGCTGAAACTACTACTTCTACTCTTGACTGCTGTGTGGCGGGGGTAGAACTATCTAAAAACCACAAAGTGGGTTGAACTGAGATATTAAAAGAACTCCAATCCTCAGGAGGTATGAGTTCAAACAGGAAGCTGGGCCACGCTGGACCCGTGTCTAATAAAGGGGCAAAATAAAAGTGCTGCCGAGCATCATTTTAAATCTACTTCCTCGCTGCATCTTTATCAGGTGAATCGACTGGGGCAGCATTGCTTTTACTTCACACAAGAAGTGACAATGGCCTCTAAGTGCTTGTTAGGAATTATTGCAGCTCATGCAGCTCTATCTCTGTCAGATCTATAAATAGTATCTTCTGACAAATTGAGGTTGCTCTTATCAGAAAATTGAGATTTCACAGCTTTGAGGGTGAGATGTGGAGTGACACATCAAAGGGCTTTTGGGCTGGGTTGAGCTGGGTGGGGGGCTGATGGCAAAAGGGAAGCACATCTCACTCGGAAAAAGGAAAGACGATGAGTATGGAGCTGGGGATGCTCTGCATGCCATCAGCTGGTGACAACTGATACAAGTAATGCAAAAAGTCATCAAAAGGGTGTGGCAAGAGAGGGAATGATTCTTTTTAGAATATTAATGTCAGATGAGAGACTCCAGGTTACAGTTTATCAGCTATTATTGTGGTTACAATCAAAACTAGGACGTAATGAAGTACTTCTCTACTGTACTTAAGCAGAGTCTTCAGGTAGCTTTACTTTAATATTTATCTTCCTGACAACATTGTACTTTTAACACATATATCTCTACTTTCTACTTCTTACATTTTAAAAACAGGCTTGTTGTGTTAGATTTACCACATTTGAGTGGTTGGTTATTTTGCATCACTGTCCACATTCCTGACATCAAACCCATTTGAACCCAAAGGAGGGAACAATGAACCATAATAGACTATCCGATTGGTGTAGTCACCCTTGGTGCCAATGTAGGTGACTGACATTAAGAACATAGAGATGAAAGAGGCAACAACATATACTTTTTTGCATTATGCTCATTTTTTTAAGTGTGGAGACTAAGTAATCCATCTACATTTCTGCTTATGTTAACATTCTCTGCTTATGTTCTACATAACAGTCGTTCAAGATGAGTACTGTATATTCATTAGAATTGAGTTAGCTTTGCACAAAAGTAGCTGGTGGAAATGTCCTTCAAAGATCTACTTTTTACTTTTGTACTTTGAACACATTTCAGTGCTTGAACCTTTTCACTTTTACACTTTTTCAGCTTCCACTAGAGTCTTTTTAAAACAAGTAGCTGTACTTCTACTTGAGCAAGGAATGTAGATACCTTTGCTACTGAGCCTGTTAATCTGCTGATATCCAATAATATTTCACTCAAAATACTTAAGACTAATACTACCCGGATACCCTTGAATCTTATCTATTCCAAAACACACTCATTAAGTCATCTGGCCGAAGGACCAGTGAGCTTAATGCCTTGGTGAGGTGTCTGTTGTCCATCTGTCCACAATTCACAAGAATGACTAGTCCTCCTAGAGCATTCGTCAGAATTTAATTAAAATTACATATAATGGTCACCTAATGGGTCTTCAACTGAATGGTGCGCAAGGTCAAAGTCACATTTGTCATTTCATGGGCACTGTTCCATTTTCACAAGCGTCGCTACTCCTCAGAGAATTGATCTGGATTGTAGTGTAAATAAAATGTGTCTTTGCGTGTGTCTATGTGTCATCTAAACACAAATGCCATCATTTGGTTTATTTATGGCATAATAATGTCTTAAACCAGGTTAGAACGAGTCAAGACCTAGGACAGTTGTCTTGGATTTGAGTGTTTGCAAGTCTCCTTGACTTCTAAGTGGATTTTATTTACGCAGCCAGTCAGTGACAACAAAAATGTGTTTCTTTCTTTCTGTATTTCACACATTACTACATCACTGATGTTCTGGTTACTCTTTGATTTGAGGGAGCTCCACATTTTACCCAGTGCAGTTCTGAGGACAACTCTGTGATCCAGCTTCATGAAGCAGACCCTCAAAGGGAGAAGAGATGATGATATCTGTCATCCACATGAGATTGAGATTGCCCTCATATAACTTTCAGCCTGGTAATAAGGTAATACAGCCTCATTCTTTAATGATAAATGTTAACACATAGATAGACAGTGCTTTATTCTATGCATTTAAGTATCATACACACATGCACACTCTGATGGATGCAGCAGGAGCATTTTGGGGTTCAGGGGTCTTGTGGACTTGAGAAGCCAAGGACTGAACTACCAACCTTCCTGAGGGAAAACAACCCACTCTACCTCCTGAGCCATAGATAAATAATGATACAGAGATAATAATGTGCAGAAGTCTTGAGCTACCCCTTGAGTTATTGAAATATGGGCAAACATAAATGGAAATACAGTACATACGGGACAAAAAAACCCAAAACAAAACAGTTTGTACAATTTTAACAGGTTTGAATATTAATGTTTGGTATAACCACCCTTGATTTAGTATAGCTCAGCCTTTTCTCCCTGTTTCCCATCCTTTGGGAATAGGTCCTGTGTTTTTTTCCTATTAAAAAAATAGATTTTTAGATACTGTTCATCTACTGCAGATCTGCTGTGGTTTATTTGAAGCAAAATATAAAGAAATAAGGGGTGGCTCAAATATGCACTCAAAAGAGCTTTTAAAAGTGCATAAAGTATTTCAATGCCTCCTGTAATATTAATTTTATGAATGTAACAAACAAAAAAAGAGTGATCAGTTAAACAAAGGCTCCCAAAGTGAAAGCAACTGTTATGCTACCAGTGAAGATGAATATTGCATTTACTCATCTACACTTCGTGTCAAGCTATCATGTAGTACCGAAGAACATATCTTTTTGATTTCATCGTCTCTGCTATGGCCATGTAATGTCAAGAAATGTAACAGGAGCTCACTGAATGCTATACACCAGCACAAAAAACCAAATTACCAATATAAACCATCATCCTCTAAACAAGCTTATTAGGAAAACTCACCAAGAGTGTTTTAAGTGTACTTTTTTCTGTGCAGCCTTCACTCAGACATTGGCTCTCTAAATTGGCTCTAATTCATCAAGCCTTTGAGAATCCCTGAAATAATGGATTATACCAAGATTTCTGGCAATGATTTTCACACTGATAATAAGTAGGTCAGAGTGCAATGTGGAACAATGTGAAATTAAGAAAGTTCAAAAATACTGTACTGACCTCTTTAAGATGCTTCCAGTGCTGCAACTGGCCTGTAATGTTACGTTATTTATCTAAACCCAACGGATCTAGCAGTGTGTCTCTGCGGATTGGAATGTTGGACATTCCAGTCTGCAGAGCCACATTGCTGGCATTTATACCTTGTCTTGGGGAATTTTGTGATGCATGCATAGAATAATGTGACCAGAGATTCTTTTGAAAAATGCATAATGCTCTATCTCGTGCTCCAGTCGACTTAAAGAGATAAGGCTGGAAGGCTGTACCTGTGTCAAC
>VUQH01006404.1:0-21846 GCA_015106775.1 Etroplus canarensis | reverse complement strand
TAGAAGAGAACACAGCAAAAAAAAAAAAAACAAGATAACAATAATGCAGAAAGTACCTTCGGCTGCTCCCTTGTATCTCCCCAGGGAGTCATCACAGCAGATGAATCCACACACATAGGTAATTTGGCACAGATTTTATACTGAATTCCCATCCTGACGCAACCCTCCAATGTGGGAGGGGCTTGTGTTTCCACCTGGACTTGAACCAGGGAGCTTTGTGTGCAAGACTAATGTGTAAACCACTGCACTACAGAGAGACACATACTTTATTTTATTTATTTATATTTTTTTTTAAATCATTTTTATCTTCATGTTGCCACTTCAGTAAATTTATATTCTGAAATGTATTTAGATTTTACATTTTATTTTACAAAGTTAGGAATGCAGTGTTTAAGTTGAGCCTGATGTCGTCTTACAAAGAGTGATTCCCAATCTCTTCCCACAGTGAGGAATATGGCTTAGTTTAATACTGGTATGGGATTGGTACTGTCTATCATCAGGTACCCACAGCCAAGGTATCAGATTAGAACTGGAAAAAGCTGAGTAGGTGCATCCCTAATGTACTTTTCACTGCAATATTCTTAACAGTATTACTTGGTTTGCAATAGAGGGTCTGACTGCATCTCTATTGTATATGAAAACAAACGTCAACATTTATCCAGCTGCAGATCATTTTTTGCCATCATACTGCAATCAGTTTAGGCTGTGGAAAAAAAACAACAGTGTTTCAACCACATTTGCTGGGAAGTTAACCATAATTTATTTGTTATAACCACAATTTTCCCCCTACTTTAACTCTAGTTGAACAAAGCGGTTAAATATAACACCGACATTTTCATCTGGCAGCAGCATTAACAAAAATGGTACTCTCAGTCACCAGTGAGCAAAGCCAATAGAAAAAAAACAAATGCTGATTTAGTCAGTAACACTGATGATTCAGTACGCTAAGATCGGCTTGAAGACTCTGTTAAAGCCCTGAATGTAAAAAAAAAACAAAACAGAAAATAGAGGTTACACCTTTTGGAATTTCCCTGCAGATCAAAACAAACATGCCTGACACTACCATACCTCACAGTTGTGAATCAGTCTCATTAATTAAAAGTTTGCTACCTTCATACCTGGGCAGAAGATTGATTTGTACTGCAACTAACTGAACACACAATCAATATAAAAACAATCTTTGTTTTGTTATATGAAGCGTGATTAGCTTGGAATGAGGGAGGGAGAAACTGTCATTCTTTGGTGACATTTATTCTGTAAACCAACAGATTTCGTGTATGGTGGTGAGTGGCCTGCAGATTATTTCATAATGTTATAGGACCCTAAATCTATTTATAGAGTTTCATGATGGGGAATGGTCTTCCTTATGGGGACAAAAAGCAAGATCTCATCGTGTAAATCATTATATTTTTAAGGGTAGGATAAGATTCATTTAAAGTTCCTGTCAGGGAAGTAGTAGTTCTGTTTAGTTTAAGTTAGAGCACGTCAGTGCACTGTCCTCTGAAGTCATTGAAACAACTCTGTGTGTGTGTTTCTGGGGCTCTTTGCATGTCGTTTATTGGCCATGAGTGGAGTCATGGGTGTGGAACACCATGCTGGGCACTCAGAGCTCTCATCACGGTAGGAGCTTGAAGAGGTGGGTTAGTCCACTCCTCCCCCTCCATCCCTTCATCTTTCCCTCTATCAGCCAACATGTTGAGAGGTGACCCCTTGAGAGCTTTCCTACATATGGATGAACCAACAACTCCGCTCTAATGGGCTCAGCTCCATCCTACTACCGGTAGTGTGGAGATAGTCAAGTCTCTCGTCTCCTCCCCGGGTGGAGTGTGAGTGTGTAAGAAAGCAAGGAAAAAGAAAGAGAGAGTGAGATTGAGTGCCCTGTACAAAGAGCTTGTATTATTAATGAAATCACCCTGGCAGATGGGTCTCATCTTGGAAGTGTCCCACTACCACTGAGATTTGCAGCTGGCTTGCATGCATACACACACATTTGCTTTTCCTCTCTCTTGTTAAGTGTGCCCCTGACAGTCTATCCCTTTTTTTTCTTGCTCTTTTCACTCTGTGCCTCTTTCTTATTCTGTCTTCCTCTCTTTATCCTCTTCTCTGTGCTCGTCTTTTATTCATAGAAAGATTTGGCCGATGCGTCCAGGCTTTCAGGCCAAAACTACTGCCATGCTCTCCCCCTACACTCCCCCGTCTCTCTCTGCCTACCCCACTCTTGCTCCTTCTATTCCTTCCTCCACCGGCATCAGGATTTGTCCACACCTCAAGCAAAAAGCCTTTATTCCAGGCTGACTACCTCTAGCCTGCAGTTTGAAGAAGAGCTTTATATGTCATAGCCCCTGCAGTAGAAAGAGACATAGATGGGTTTTGGAGATTAAAATGTTGCAAGCCCTTTCCCCTCTAATAGGCTTCCCACAATTCAGAGCACACCCACCTAAAATACAGCCAAGCACTCTATCTGCAAAGAAGCCAGTCATGCTGAAGCTGACAATTTATTCATGTACTCTCGTATGTACAAATACTGTTTCACATCCTACACATATGATACTTCCATGTACACAAATATACACATGTATATGTACATTTACACTGTTTTACATGCATTGTTGGTGGCCTGATGATGACAATTACACTAAATTTAAGGGTCACACATGCATGCTCTCAGATCTTTGCTGGGGATGCAAGGTTACTTTGTTGTATACTGATGATAAATAAAAACTTGTGACCATCCTGGTAATTTCATCTTCACCCAACAAATTATAAGTAGTTAGGAGATTACAGCTACCTCCTCCGTTTTCTTCCATTATTTCTTATCATTTTGTGATTTTGGTTGCCCTCGGTCATGTTTGTGGCAATATTTCCTATTGGTTTATCTCATAGTAGTTGTTCAAATAATATATGCATGTGTATATATCGTCAGGTCTGGACATTTTTGGACAGCAAAACAGTTTTCATAATTTTACACCAGTATGCCACCACAGCAGATTTGAAAGAGCATACTTTCAGCTATAATTCAGGCATCCTATAGTGCTTTGCTGGAACTTAGGGATAGAGTTAGGTCCATTAGCTTTTGGACCATGATGCACCAGTGGATTTAAATCAAGCAATCAAGATTTGATTGAAATGCAAACTTTCAGCATTAATTTGAGTGGTTTGATAAAAGAATCACATTAACTGTTTAAGAATTACAGCTATTTTTATACAGTCCCCCATTTTTAGAGGCTCAAAAGTAATTGGACAAATCATCAGATTTTAAATATAAGGATTGTTTTTATAGTTGGAGGAAAATCATTTGCAGTCAATTACTACCTGAACACTACAACCCATGGACCACCACATGTTGTGTTTCCTCCCTTGAGATGCTCTGCCAGGCCTTTACCGCAGCTGCCTTCAGTTGCTGTTTGTTTGTGGGTCTGTCTGCCTTCAATTTTGCCTTCAGTAATTGAAAAGCATGCTGGGTGATATTTTTCAATGGCCAAGTCAGGTGACTGAGCTGGCCAGTGCATTCCTTCTTTTTATGAATGTTCCAGGTTGTTGTTTTGGTTACTCTTAAAGTTTTTACTATCTCTCGGATTAGTTTATTTTGGTTTTTCGGCCTACTACTGGCTTCTTTGAGTCGCATTAACATCTCTCACACTGAGAGTGTCACTGAACACTTGGACTCAACTTCAAACTATTCAGTTTATCTTAGAATAATGAGAGAAACTGGCCTCATCTGGCCATAAAACTGCTTGTCAGTCAATTGTCCCATTACTTTGGAGTCTCTGAAAGTAGGGAGTTATACTGTATATAAAATGGTTCTAATTCCTAAACTGTTAATGCAGTTCTTTTGTCAAATTCCTTGAATTAAAACTGAAAGTCATTTACAAAGAAAAAAAAAGCAATTTACGAGCCTGACTGTATCTGCATTTATAAATATAAACATTTATTTATCCAATCACAACCACATATGGAAAATGATGGATGCATTTTTTGTGTGTGTGTGTGGGGGGGCAGTGGTTAGCACTGTTGCCTCACAGCAGGAGGGTCCAGGTTCAAATCCAACAGCCAGCTAGCTTAGGCCCTTCTGTGTGGAGTTTGCATGTTCTCCCTGTGCTTGCATGGGTTCTCTCCAGCTTCCTCCCAATGTCCAAAGTCACACAAAGGGGGCTAGGTTAATTGGCCATTCTAAATTGATAGATATGAATGTGTGCATAAACGGTTGTCCATCTCTCTGTGTTGGCTCTGCGACAGACTGGTGACCTGTCCATGATGTACCCCACCTTTTCCTGGGCTAGGCTCCGGCACCCCCCGCAATTCTGAACTGGATAAGCGGAAGAAGATGAATGGATGCATTACACAAATACAGTTCAAAACACTTCCATATACTGTTCGTGCACATTCCTACATTATACATACTAATTAGCATGTATACTCACTTATGTAGATTAACATGAAGTTTCTTTGCATTGACAGGCATGTACACTACACTTAATGCAATGCACCCCTGAAACTCTAGTGAAGAAAAAAATTCCCTCAGCTAGTGTTTTGATGACAGTGATGGAGAGCATTGGTTCAAAATTTCTCATAGGTGTTCAGTGGGGTCAAGATCTGGTGACTGTGAAGACCCTTAGCATATGATTGCCATCATTTTCATCCTCATTAAACCATTCAGTGACCCTTCTTGTCCTTTTGATGGGGGCATTGTCATTCCAGAAGAGATCACGCCAACCAGGATAGAAATGTTTCATCATATGAACATCTGCTGCCCTCTTGGCCAGGTCAGATTTTTAATCTCAGTTAGACTTTTACTTCAGTAGATGAAGTATCTAACCATAAAATACACTGAAAGTGATTACTTAAAACAACTATGGATTGATTTGCCTGTTTTTCATGAACGTGCATCTGTGTGCACCTATACACACATACACACACACACACACACACACACATAAACTCAAAAAAATGTCCAGTCAACAACATATTGTTTCCTTTGCAGAGAACTGGCATCCCCAGTAGTTACAAAAAACAAAACAGACACGCACATACAAGCGCTGGCATAAAAAAAACTCTCACACGCTCTCTCTCACGATGAACAACGCAGCAACTGGAGGCTTCAGACAGGAGGGGTTGCCTAGGAAACGGTGGGAAGGAACCCTAGCTATTTGTGTTGAGCATATTTTCATTTGGGCTGAAACAGAGAGGCATAAAAACCCCAGGAGAGCGAGAGAGGTGATTTGTCCTGACAGCTCCTTTACTCTCCTGAGGTGTAACACAGACATACACGCACAAACACATCAACAGGCAAGTGCACACGCATGACCACATATAAACACACACTCACATGCACATGCAGATACATACAGAGATGCCAACCCCCCCCTCCTCCTCCTCCCTTCTGAACACATCAAGAGAAGTAAATCACTCGTGTCATCACAGGAATGTCAGCGGGGAAGTTGTGTGTGTGTGTGTGTGTGGATGCACAAGTTAGTGGATGCTAAGTAGCCCTACATGTGCAGTGTTTCATGAAAAAGTAATTCTTAAATGATTCTTTCTGACTTTTCTGCATCTTTTGTCAGGAGCGGCTTCCCTCTGAACCTCATGCTTCATCTTCATGCATGCTTGCTTGCTGCAGGATTTTGGTGTTGTCTTGCATTCGCATGCCTCACTGCTGCTCCATCGTACCACTTGAAAACGAACCAGAGCCATCAGATCCAGTGAATGATATTTCTGGGATGCCCAATTTGTAACTCGGTGTGTGAAGAGTTAGAGTTCCCATGTGGATAAAAGAAAAAGAAAAGTAGTTTTAATGTTTAGAGTTAATGGGTGTTTGTCTAGGGGAGAGTATCATAGCTTTAAGTGTCTGATGCGGAGGCGAAACATGATGCAGAAGTGTCCCGAAAATAGCACTCTTTAAACAACAAAAAACAAAAAAGGAAAGGGTTACATAAGGGGGTGTCTTTGCAGAGACTTCACCTTGAGCCTGGGGTTGGCTTTTTTCTGTGTCGTTCTTGAACTGGCCACAGGAGGTCGCTATGGCTCGCTGTTCAGCAGAAGCACAGCCCTGTCCTTGACAGAGCTCCTTCCTCACTGGGCCATCCTGTGGAAAATCCTTTCAGGAGGGGATGTTCAAGGGCATTTTCTCTCTCTCATCATTTTTGCTGCTGTAAATCTATGTCTCTCGCCTTTTCCTGCTTCTTTTTTTAGTCTTGTCAACTGCCCATATCTCCTTCATTTCTCTCACATTTTCAGTGCACTTCAGTGTCTCTGTCATCTCTCCTTTATTCTCACCATCGGAGTCTTCATAGCTCTGTGTTTTCTTGAATGTGTAAGAGAAGTCTTGGGTTTTTCAGATAGGATGTACCTATCTGAAAATATGCCACATTTTCTTTTCTTCTTTTTTAAAGGAATATTCTCTGCTTTATTACTCTGGGAATTTTATAGAAAAGTCTATAATACCTTAAATCTGTGCCTTAACCAGCTGGTCTGCAAGGGCTTTTCACTTGTGTCAGCTGGGTGGTTTATTTCACAGACTGTAAATAAAAGATAAACATCAGCAGTGTCTGGTGGGCTCCCTTTTAAAAGGTTCTAGTTGAGTGTTCTAGCTGTTTGCATCTTAGTTTTCTTTGTAAACTAAGTCTCATGAGCGTGCAGTGGAGATGACGGAGAAACCAAGGACACAGCACTCTTGTACTCAGGACCTGTCAGTCAAAATGAAAACAGTGCTGTATTTAATAAAACTATGAGCAAGTGATTGAGACCATGAGTTCATGAGGAAAATGTTTTGCGGGATCATAAATCAAGTGAGATGCAGGCTCATTTCTGTAAAGGTTTCTTTACAATTGAAGGAAGGAGGAGTTGACCGTTGCTGGCCATTAGAATGAATATGGGTTTAAGGCGCTTTCACGCTGGTTTCGCATTTTAGACCCAGAAGCCAAGAAGCTAAGGTTTGTATACAGGCTTTGGCTTGTACTCAGTCCACTGTCTTTAGCCGACTTTTTCAACCTCACTCTGGTGAATTCTGCAGCATGATTTTCTTGCAGGGGTAAATAGAGCATTTTGTCTGGGATGTAGGACATGGATGAAAGTTTTGTGATCAAATAATTTTTTTTCTCCCTTTCACAGGTTGGGGGGTATGATAGCTGCCTACAAGATAGTACCAGATGAGATTGATGAGATTAAGGTAAGTATTTACTTACCTTAAAGTACTATTTACAAAGTTTTATAAAGTACTATTTACTGTATTCCTCCATGCAATGTATGTGTGTTTTGTTTTTTGACCTGGAGTGATAATCATAGCGGTCAGTAATATGCACATGCGTGTGTGTGCTTACCTACAGGAGACACTGGTTGACTGGTGCGATGAAAAGGAACTCAATCTCATTCTCACCACTGGAGGCACCGGCTTTGCCCCCAGAGACGTCACACCAGAGGTTGGTTTACACATTTTTTATTAGAATTTATGCATTTATTGCTCAAAAATCATTTACATTATTTGTGCTTTTTCCTTTCTTTTTTATGCTAAAATTGGGACAAATCTACTATAGTATTCAGTTGCTTTAAACAACTGTAACATTTTAACAGTGAAAATTTAAAAAAAAAATTGCAAAGCATCTAAATTTAAATACTCACCTTAGTAAGTAACATCCTAACCAGCAGAGGTGTAAAAATTCTCCAAACTGGTTTGGTTCATACCTCAGGTTTTCTTTTTTGGCAAGATGTTTCTGATCTGTTTGCAGTTCACTCATTTCCTGAATGGCCTTTACAGCTTTCACCACAGGCATTTAAAGCTCCACAGCTAGCATTAGATGCACAAGTACAGACAAAACTAGAAGATCACTGCATACTGGAGATAATTTATTCTGAGGTTCAGGAGTAGGAACCACACCCAAAATACTCCCCTTCCGGTTTTATTTCTGTACATGCATCCTTTCCCTGCCCTCCTTCCCCTTTTCCTCTGTCTGCCAGCCTCTCTTAAAGGTATCAGGGGTATCTTTGTGGCCCAGGAGCCACTGCTGATCCTCAGTCAGGCCTTCCCCGAATCTCAGCCTCCAGCCTAGCTTATCATCAATAAACATTTCATTCACATTTGAGGTTGAGGTACTTGATGTTAAATGCACCTTACTGAAGCTAAGGGGTGTGTCCAGAAATATTATTGACCCCACAGATGCCCCACGACCAATCCCACTGGACTAGATTACTCTTAATACTCTTAACCAGCACCATTGAATGACAGCATGGATGGGTCCAGTAGGAACATAACTTGGTAGATTTACTCGAGTACTTTACTGAAGTACAGGTTTAATTTACTTGTGATTTATTTCACTATTAATGTGTTATGCTACTTTCTGCTTGTACTAGTTTTCAGATCCAAATTGTACTTTGTACTCCATACTATTTATTTCAAAATTTTAGATACTTGTTATTTTGCAGATAAATTGCATAATAAATCAAGCTTCCCAGCAATATACAATTAATTTAAATCACCAACAGCTGCAAGATTAAAATGAGATACACATCAATGAATCAATGATTATTATCTAATAATATAATGTGATGATGAGTCTGAAAAATGACATTGTACATAATTATTATTAAGGTACTTTAAATATATTGCAATTATGCAATTTGTCCACTACTAAGCTACTTCAGTAGGCTTATTACTCTTACTCAAGTAAAAAAAATTTGACAATTATCCAACACAAAATGATGTGTAAATACTTGTGCCAATTTTCAAATGATAAGTCTGTAAAAGTCACAGGGGGTGCAGATGAGTCTGAAACTCAAGCCCAGTGTTTTTTATACAATTTTCTACATTAATTTTATTTCTGATTAAATATTCAGATTTCCTGTGGGCCCTCCCTGCCTTCTTCTTGGTCCCTCCTGTGCCACCCCATTTAAAAAAATCCTGGAAACAGCCCTGCAGCTAAAACAATTTCTTAGTGCTGTTCTTAATACTATGTCTACACACATATTGCTTACACCAACACAGAATAGAAACTGGTTACCCAGGCGTACAGTTTAACTGTGACAAAGCCTGGCTAACATGCCAGCACTATCCTTACAGTAAGCTGTTAGCTACAGCAATGAAGATTCCTCTATTTATGCCTTGACTGTTGTTACCTTCCTGTTGTGTCTGCCTCTTAAACCTTGTTTGTCTGTGTTTACATTCATGCGCCCATGATTGCTGCAGTTTTTACAATATTTTTGTCAGTAATGCAGTGAGAGGTCAGTCGCTGCAGGTTGTGAGGAGGGGAATTTGTACCGCAGCTATACCAGACCGTGGATACTTGCATGTTTTCAGAACCTCGTACTACTCGTTCATGAGTAGGGATCTGCAGATTTTTTTTTGGCTTTCTGTGGTGATCCAGGGGGAAAATCTGTGGAATTCTGCGGGGTGTTTTTTGCTTGTTACAAACTCCGCGGAAAATCTGCGGAGGATTTGCAAAAAAATCTGCAGGGTGCAGGGCCTGGTCATGAGAATACTTGACAAGTCACTTTTTATTGCTAGCTGTATTTCATAACTGTAAAATCAAGCTTGGGTTTGTGTTAAAATACAGTTAGAAACATGTTATGTAAGAATGAAGGAGGATAGCTTTGGGTGAAATACGAGCACTGTTTTCTCAAAGAGGTAATAAAAATGAAATAAAGTTATACCATAAAATACAACTATGATTCTCTTGTATGGTCATAGTGACATGCAAAAGAGCTTGAGAGTAAAGGGATTTGAAAGGCAGGTGTTTCTTGTTGCTGCATGTGCTATATTCAGAAAACTGCATCCACACGTGCTGCAATACTGATAAACACACAGTGTAATTAGCCCCACGGTCAAATGGGAAATAAAAAGGGAGCATTAAGCTCCTTCTTGTCTTCCTTTTTTGAAAGAATAAATAATTTGGCATTGTGTTGATATCAGCTCGGAGATGGGTGTTAGTTTTTTTTTACCACAGAACAGGAGGACTCAAAGGTAAACACAATTTGGTTATACATTTACAGAATCAGCCTTTTATTTAATTCAGAATCAGATTTGTCATATATATCGTATTCCACATTTTCAAATTATTACAATATGTTCATAGTTCTTATATGATCAATATTATTACAAAAATAAGCAGCAAAAATTTACATAAATTTTAGCTGTTACCTTTACATCTGGACCCTTGCCTCCATCTTAATGCAAAATACACTATTTTCACTCTGAGTTCACTAATGGCGTAAATTCCCAGGTACATTAGCATGAGCAACTTAATTTAACAGTTACAGTGGCTATAGAAAATCTACACACCCCTATAAAAATACTGGTTTTTTCTGATATTAAAAAAAATGAGACCACAAATCATTCCAAAAATTTTTCCACCTTTGATGTGACCTATAACATGTACAATTCAACTGAATAAGAAACAAGTCTGTTAGGGGATAAATATACAAAATTTAAAAATTTCCTAATAAGATGATTGCATAAGTGTGCATACCCTAATACTTATACTGTCATTTCAGGTTTACAAGCAGAATACGTGTTTGTGCATGAAAGTAAGGCAGGTTGAATGGTGATGATGCAAGGAATAGAGTCATTGAAGGGGGTGAGTTCAAATACCTGGGATCAACCATCCAAAGCACTGGACAGAGCACAAGAGAGGTGAAGAAGAGAGTGCAGGCAGGGTGGAGTGGGTGGAGACAAATGTCAGAGGTGCTTTGTGACAGAAGGATAGCAGCAAGAATGAAAGGGAAGATTTCCAAGATGGTAGTGAGACCTGCTATGATGTATGGTTTGGAGACGGTGGCACTGACAAAAAGACAGGAGGTGGAGCTGGAGGTGGAGCTGGAGCTGGAGGTGGCAGCGTTGAAGATGCTGAGCTTTTTCCTGGGAGTGACCAGGAGGGACAGGATTAGAAATGAGTACGTCAGAGGCACACCTCAGGTTGTGCAGTTTGAAGACAAAGTCAGAGAGGCAATGGTGAGATTGTTTGGAGGCATGGTGGATATATTGGACAACAGATGTTGAAGATGGAGCTGCCAGGCAGGAGGAAAAAGGGGATGAGAGAAGGTTCACCGATGTAATGAAGGAGGACAAGCAGAGGGTTGTTGTGACAGAAGAGGATGAAAGAAGAAGGATCAAAAAGTGGTTTGTTCCAGTTTTGTTTACACATTTTTTATTCCTCAATATTCATGGATACCATATCACAACTAGTTAGATTTCAGGCAACATGAAGTAGAACATTTTAGCATTTATCATATTTGTATGCATATGTGCACACATGCTTGCATGTAAATGCAGTCTTAGAGTGATGGCAGTATACTGCTCAATACAGTTGCAAAGATACACAAAGTCTCTGTTTGTATGTACTCAACACTAACCAATACACAAACACATACAAGCCGTGTGGCAGAGGCTGAGCTGTGGTTCTCAGCAGTATCATTGGTCCTCATCAATCATGGCAGACAGCAGCAACCTTCCTTGAAGAGGGAAGGCACGTACACACTGTAGTCACTGATAATGCCTGGTATCTGATTCAACTCTGTATGCTGGAGACGGTGATATCTCTCTGTCTGTCTCTCTGTGTTTGAAGGATATACAAGACACGTGTGAGTGTTCTGCTTTTAGCTACAACAGTCACAATTTACGTCATTACTTAAGGACATATATTTGTTATTGTTCCATGATGTGGAAATGTGAATCTTAGGGCAACTTGTCTTAAGCACTACATGTTGCTGAACTTTGCATTACATCCATTACTGCCTGTAATAATCCACGTCTCAGCTGTCTCAGTGCTGGAAAATGCTTTTCTGATCTGTTTCCTCCCCATCTACATTCATCTACATTAGCAGCCAATACTGATTTAACCTTTTTAGTCACTAGAGTAATATGTCTTTATCTTGGTCGGTCCATGCGTCTATCCATCAAATCATTTAATGTTGAATGACTCTAAAGTTAAACCTGAACAGAGTCATGACTCATTATGTTTTATTCACAGTTTGCTTGCATTGTAGAGGAGGTGGTCTTGTCAGCTTTACTCACTTTTTAGGGACATGACCAGCACAGTTGTATATGAGTTACTTTATTTCTCATTCCCAGCGGTATGTCTGTTGTCCTGCTATCTAACAAGTGATTTCAGTACAAACTTCATTTCCAGAAATGTTGGGATATTTTACAAAATGCATTAAAAACTCAAATCTATGTTAATTCATGAGAACCTTTATTTAACAGACAAAAGTACAAAGAAAAGATATTCAATAGTTTCACTGGCCTACTTAACTGTATTTTGTACATGAACACAACTTTAGAATTTGATGGCTGCAGCACACAACAGAAGTTGGGGCAGAGGCATGTTTACCATTTTTAATATTTTATGCTTTGTAATCATTTTGTGAGTTAGAAACCAGCCACAGGGGCCCACAAGCCAGTGTAGTCCTAGTGCCAGTCCCAAGCTCGGGTAAATGGTGAGGGTTGCGTCAGGAAGGGCATCCGGCGTAAAATCTTTGCCAAATCAAATATGCGGATTCATAACACGACTTCCATACCGGATCGGTCGCAGCCCGGGTTAACAACGACCGCCTCCGGTGCTATTAGCGAACAGGGTGCTGGTGGAAACTATGCTACTGTTGGCCGAAGACCAAGGAGGGGGAGAGGGGGAAAGCGTGTTAGGAGGATGCAAGGGATAGGGTGAGATGGAGGCAGATAATCCGCTGTGGCGACCCCTAACGGGAGCAGCCGAAAGAAAAAGAAGAAGACTCATTTTGTGAGTGACTTTTCATGATGTGCCATACATTTTCAATAGGAGGTAAATTTGGACTAGCACCAGGCCAGTCCAGCACACACACACAGTGTCTATGAAGTCATGCTATGGGTGGGTTCAGCAGCATTTCTACATAGAGTTTATGTATGGTTTTTCTCCTTTCATATTACAGCTTCAAGTTGCATTTCTGGATGCATCAACAGACAACAGTGTTAAGTGGCAGTCACTTCCCAGCTTTTGTTAAATGTGTTGCAACTATCAAATTCTAAATTTGTGTATATTTACAAAATACAATCAAGTTGGTCAGTAAAACTATTAAAATCTTTGCTTTATAATTTTGTCAGTTAAATAAAGGGTCCAATGAATTAACACTGAAAATTTTACATTTTATTGTATTTAGGAAAATATCATAACTTTTCTGGAAATGGGTTTTTTAAATAGAAACAATCTGTAATGACGCATCTGCTTTTCTCTGCCTTACTCTACTTTCCACTGGCTTTCATGGAGCTTTTGAGTCTTTTACTGGCCTATAAATGTTCTTATGATATTGCAGCTCAACTTTTGCTGTGAAGTTGATATGATTGGGAGACTTCACTAGTGGTTTAACCCATGTATATGCAGCACCAAAAAAAGAAAGTGAAAAAAATGTCACTTGTTATCCATAAGATCCGCCCATTTATTTGGAAATAAAAGTGAGACCATCATATGCTGTCATCAAATACATTGCAATATAAAAAATGTTTTTTTCTTTAAGAAACTTAAATCATGCATCTGTCACACTTTATGAAAAGCATGCCAAAAATAAATGACAAGAAATCAAATGTATACATCTTTGTCTTTTTCCACTCAGTGACTCCGCATGATTTATTCGATGAAGTATGAATCAAGCCTCACCCCTACCTCTGTCTCCATCATCCCTCTTGTTTCTCATTCACGTTTCCTCAGTTTCCTCCCACACTCTTTCCCTTCTCCCGATCTCTCGTTCCTCCCTTCTTCCCTCTCATCTCCTGAGTCCAAGCCTGAGATGCTCATCAGTGGCTCCTTTCCTTTGAAGTTTTTTCTCTCCCCTCTCCCTCGCTAATGCTGCATTTGAAGTGTCACTCAACTCAAGGGCACCCAACACACACAGCTGGAGGACTAGGCACTGTCTTTTTTGCTATCTATCTGTCAGGAATGTGCTGCATCAACTTTGGTCCCATAAACATATCTATGCAATAAAGTATTACAAACAAATACTTTAATGCAATGTGTTAACATAGTTCTGTTTTGACTATGTAGCCTTTTATCTGTTTGGCTTGCTACTATTCAAAGCACATTTTTTCATGTAGTCATTTTTGCTCAGTGTTCTTATAACACACTGCTGTACCTGAATTTTTCGTACTGCCATTTATAGTTCCACAAGTTCAGCAACTTTTTTATTAGAGCACATTTTTTGTTTTAGTTCATAAAATAGATTTTAAAACATGCACTACAGTCACTACTCCCTTATTTGCACCTGTGTTTTTTGTTCTTTGTAAGAGTTATTGCCAAAGCTACTCAGTCAAACCTAATAGAGAATAACAATCTTACAGTTTGTCTCCTTTTATCTACATCACAACAGAAACTTTTATTTAGTTGCTTGCAAACCAAAAGATCCTAAACAAATGCAAGCTATTGTCACGTGTGAACTCAGCACAATGTCAGGGAAACTAGGGGACATTGTCCAGAGTTGTTCTTTCTTACATGTAACACACAACAAGAGATCCACTTTACTTCACTTTAATACCAACAGAGTATTCTAACCTCTGCAGTAAAATGTTGTGTTCGACAGTATCGAATACTGCACCGAGGTTTAGAATAACAAGCACAGGGACAAGTCCACTGTCAGAGGCCATTAGAACATCATCAGTAACTTTAACAAGCAAGCCACTAAGCAGTCCCCCCCAAAGGATTAATAAAGTGTTCTGATTCTGATTCTGAACTAGTGCTATTTCTGTGCTATGATGAACGCTGAATCCTGACTGAAACTCCTTGAATAAACCATTCCTCTGCAAGTGATCACACAGCTGTTCTGCAACAACTCTTTCAAGAATTTTTAAAATGAAAGGAAGGTTGGAAATCAGTCTGTAATTCACCAAGACAGCTGGATCAAGCAAAAACTTTTTTAAGTAGTGGTTTTACAGCCACCTTAAAAGCCTGTGGCATGTCACCTGTTAAGATAAATTGATTATATTCAAAACGGGAGCATTAATTGATAGCAAGACCTCGTTGAACAGGCTTGTAGTGATGGGGTCTAACACACATGTTGATGGTTTGGAGGAAGTAATTACGGAGGTTAGCTTAGAGAGATCAATAGGAGAGAAGCGGTCCAAACAGATATCAGCAGTTGCTGAAGTTGCCATACTTACTGGCACATTTGTTAGTAAAGTATGAATATTTTTTCTCTAATGGATAAAATTGTATTTCTAAAGAAATTCATGAAGTTGTCACTCATGAGAGCTAAAGGAATACATGGCTCAGCAGATATGAATCTTTGTCAGCCTGGCTACAGTGCTGAAATATCAATCTATCAATGACAAATAGTAAAATCATGCTAGCTATACAGAGAGCTTTTTTATAGATTAAGGAACTATTTCTCCAGGCCGGACGAAGGTGTTTTAAATTAGTGGAACGCCATTTGAGAGAGGCGTGTAAGATTGCAACTCCCCTTTGTGCTCTCGGCTCTGGACAGTCATGTTTTGTGTGAGTAAATAAACCAGGTTTTCCTCCAAAAGTTTGCCAGTTATCTATAAAGCCCACACCACTGAGACAGCTAATGGTAGAAGGACAACATGAGGCTAAATATGCCATCCCTGGTCAGACTGGGGAGGGGACCAGAGAAAACAACATTGTTTTTGCAAACAGAAACACCAATAATGAATTATAACATTAACATACATTATGCTTGCCCTTAGCCAACGTTTTCAAACTTGCATGAATGTTGCCAGCTGTGGCCCCTGGGATGCATTGAACAATGGTCGCTGATGTCACCAACTTCCCGTTTCTCAAAATAGAGTCGCCAGAGTTTTTTTCCTCAGTGGGTGTGTTGCTTAGTGTGGAAAATTGGCAGTGTAGCATCAGCCTCTGTTTCGTACTATGCTTCCTCCTCATGGTCACCCAGCTATGTCTCTGTGAATTTTTGACAGTTTGACAGTTACCTGCTCTATTATCACATCAGCTGGCAAATTAAAAACTATTTAAAGTCCGATAAGAGAAGAAGTTTAGGGCTGCAGCGCATGTGTGAAAAGGAGCTTTTGAGAGCAGATTAGAGTTAATGGCAGCTAAAGATTTTCAAGCATGCAAGCATTCAGCTTCAACAAATCTTCACTTATCTCTTTACAGCATATAAACCCTTCCTTTTATTTAGATTTAATTACACACTCGCCCCTAATGAATATTGCTCCAGTTTTCTCAGAAGAGGAACAGCAGCAATGTTTTTAGTTGACATGGCATGGCTCCCATGGTTGGTTAGACAATGATCACACTAACAACTCTCCTGTTCCTCTCACTCCTGACTCTCCAGGCCACTAAGGAGGTGATAGAGCGCGAGGCTCCAGGGATGTCTCTGGCAATGCTGATGGGATCCCTCAACGTCACACCACTAGGCATGCTTTCCAGGTCAGACATACACACACTCCTACGTGCAACACAGCGGAAACACACAACTGCGACTGTTCTTGAATTTCTTTATCACAATTACTTGGGACAAGTTTTTCATAAATTACATTTGTAAGTAGCATCAAATCTAAAAGTAGCGATTCCAAGCTCAGATTGAACTTGCAGCACAAATAAAGTTAAAATATCCTGTGACCTGACATTATAATTACTGTGTTTAGATGCATTCACATAACCGAGATAGGTAATTAGGCAAGGGTTTTTTCACTAGCAGCTCCCTCCTGTTGGTTTTAGAGGACAATAACACCTTCTCATTTTTATCACTTGGAACACCGAACCGAGGTTTTACAGTGGAAGGACAGGCCCCCCGTTTATATAGTGCTACCACAATTAAGCATACTTCATGCAGTGTTGCACTTTCTTCCGCTGTGGTCGTTTACATTTTATGTGTGTTTACAGACCCGTGTGTGGTATTCGAGGGAAGACACTCATCATTAACTTACCAGGAAGCAAGAAAGGTTCCCAGGTAGGAGACACTGCTAGCAGACACATCATCAACCTTCCCCTGTGTAAGTTAAAGAAAGAGATTCACCTGAAATAGATAACTTCAAACTTGCAGTTGACAGATGAGGCGCTGTACAGGTTGAAAAAAATGTTGTCTTGATAAGAAAAGTTTAATACCTCACCTTATATTCATATTTTTGTTATTCAAATCCACACTTTACACAAAATTCTCATCCCCTGTCTCTATGTGAAAGTGTCCTTCAACAACTGTTATGGATTTTTTTAAAGCAAGAAACTGGTGGACACAGAAGCAGGATGCAGAAACACTGGGCCAGCATTTAAAAGGCTTAGACTCAAAAGAGAATGCTGAGATGAGGGGTCCAAGTGGTTGGTGTAAAGAGGAAGTCCGTATCAAATCCTGAAGAAGCTGCTGGAGAACAGGCAGGCAGGGTTTGCAAACTTGAGAGGATAATCACAGGCGGGCAGGGAAGCTGATGGTTGGCTAGCACACAGGGAGGGTGTAGTGCACAAAGAGAGCTGAATTACAGAAGTGGAAAACACAATAAGAACAAGATAACAAGAGAGGAGCTTGAACATAGTCTACCATGACAGTTGATAGCTAGCAATGATTACATGTAAGAGCCTGTGTGTGTCTGTGTGTATGTGTGCATGTGCCCGTATTCCGATTCTGATATAGAACGTTTACACTCCCATGTTAAAATACCATGTTTTTCTGATGTAAAAGAATTAGATCATGATAAATAATTTCAAAACTTTTTACATTTTTAATGTGACCTGTGACCTGTACAATTCAACTGAAAAAGAAACAAATCTATAAGGGGGAAAAATATAAAACAGAAAATGTACAATAAGCTGGTTACGTAAGTGTGCATACACTAAAACTAACATTTTTTTTGAAGCACCTTTTGCTTTTCAGTCCTTTTGGGTACGCACTTGCCATCAATTAAATCTAAAAAATAAAAGTAAAAATCCTAGTAGGTCAGCTAAACTTTATTATACAGTTACTCAGTAACATCCTACAGCAAAAGCCATAGTTCAGGGACAGCTTACAAATCATCAAAGGGATCTTATTGTTTGTAGGTATCAGTAAGGAAAAGGGTACAAATAAATTTTCATGACGTTACATATACCATAGAACACAGTGAAGATGGTCATCAGGAAGTGGAAAAAATATGAGACCAGAGTGACATCACCGAGAACCGGACGTCCCTCCAAAACTGATGAAAAGACGAGACAAAAATTGGTCAGGGAATTCTGCCAAGAGGCTTACAGCATCACTGATGGAGCTGCAGGAATTTCTGGCAAGTACTGGTTGTGTAGTACACGTGACAGTAATCTCCTGTGTTCTCCTTATGTCTGGACTATGGGGATGGGGTGCAAAATGGAAGCCATTTTTTATAAAGAAAAACATGCAGTCCCATTAAAATTTTGAAAAAAATACATCACGTCTCCTAAAAGCATGTGGGAACATGTATTATGATCTTATGAAACCAAGGTTGAACTTTTTGGCCACAATTCTAAAAGGTGTGCTTGATGCAAAAACAACACTGTGCATCACCAGAAGAACACCATAGCCACAGTGATACATGGTGGTGGCAGCATCATGCTTTAGAGTTGTTTTTCTTCAGCTGGACGTGAAGTTTTAGTCAAAGTGGGGGGGGGGGATTCCGAATACCAGTCAATTTTGCTCCAAAACTTCCAGATATAGAAGTGGAGTACATCTTTGAACAAAACTTGTACATTTCATTTAGAAATAGGAATTAGAATAAATAAAAACAAAAATAAAGCAGGGAATATAAAAGTTATGGTCAGGTCACAATGGTTATATCAGATGATGGGTGGAGGATTGCAGGGTACATCAGTCATCTAGCCCAGTATTTGGTTCATTTGTACCACCTTGCTGTGTGTGTGTGTCAGGGTGTACTCTCAATAGGAAAGTCAATCTTTCCAGTTCAGTATTTGCTATATGATATTTAACAAGGCTGTGTTCACTTTCTCTTATCCACTGTAGTACATGTAGGGGATAAGCTTGAGGTGTGGCAACTAGGACAAACAGAGTGAGAGTTTTCAATGTCATGAAGATGGCTCTCATTTTACTCTCTTTTTACCTAGGCATAGTAACTTACGGTAAATACTATGGCTGTCAAACGATTAAAATTTTTAATCAGATTAATCACAGGGCCGCTGTGGATTAATTTAGAGTAATCATGATTAATGCCATTCATTATTAATTGTGTTTCATTTTGTGGGGGCAAAAAGACTCATGACAGAATGATATATACAATTAACATGTGTTTTATTCAAACTAAAGAACAGATATGGTGTCCAGATTGTAAATTAAAAATAAAACATGCAATTTGTCAGAGGTAGACTTACTGAGGCCCCGGCATTCCATGAGGGTGGTTTGGTGCAAGCTGGGCATCATGGTCCCTGAAGTACTTGCAGGGGAATCCCTGACTAGTCGTTGCTTCACATTGATGCGATACTGTAAGCTGGAAGTGCTTCAGTGAAACAAAAACTCATTCCTGCAGAGTGTGCAAATTACTTCATGCCGGTCTATTGTTCCATCTTGGTTTTTATTTTTACTTCCCATCAAAAGGGACAGTATGATCCAGCTAGGTCGAGATGGTTCTGGCACCAGATAACGTTGGAGCATCACGTCACGCCAGTGAGTGGAATTGTGGGGATTTGAAGTCCTTTTGCGCTGCACATGCAATAATTGCGTTAAATGTTTTAGTTAAATGAATCATGCAAACTGATTAATCTTGATTAGCATGTTAATTTTGACAGCCCTAGTAAATGCATAACCTGGTCTGGAGCAGATTGTTAATTTTGGTTAATAATAGGCTTTAAGGGCCACTAGAGTAGCTACAGTAGCTTCTCTGCTGAACAAATAGAGTTTGCACGCATTCAATTGGTGATGCTGAAAATGCATGAATATGTTTTTATGCTTGGTCCAGCTAATCTTTTTTTCACACTGCTGGAATTACACCTAATATATTAGAAAAATGATCAGTTTATTTCTGGTCTATTTATCAGCAATAATATTCAATCAGGAAAAAATATATTTGATTTGGTGATAAGATTTCCATGTCTCCTCCATTAGGCTGTGGAGCAGAGTCAGACCTGAATGCACTGGTTTGCCTGTAACATTTAAATGGATCAGCTTTAAATTTTCATAGCTCTAATCTGCAGCTGTAACTTTAGAAATAAACAGCAGCACCAAATTGTAAAATAAACATTTTACATCATGAATTCACAAGGTTAATGATTTTTTGCAAGCATTACGCTCTTATTTGGAGAAAAATCATTGCATTTTTAAATTCTTTATCAATCTTTATTACTTGATCATTTGAGGGCGTCTCTGATTTAATTATACTGCAATCAATCGACCCATTTTTGTGCACAAATAGTAAAACACATACTTCTATGTGATCCAGGGTACAGGGGTATCCAGTACAGTACTTGCATTACTTCTTTGTTGGCAAGTAAAGTACCACCTCTTATGAGAAACAGCTACAGGTCCCAAAGTAGAAAAGCAGTAAAACAACAGTGAATACACCTCTCATCTCTGAAATATAATCTGTGATTCCCAGCAAGTCCATTTCAGTGAACATGGTTGTAAAAATGAGCTGTGAATATCAAAACTTTCTGAATGTTGGT
This sequence comes from Etroplus canarensis, assembly GCA_015106775.1. NCBI lineage: Eukaryota > Metazoa > Chordata > Actinopteri > Cichliformes > Cichlidae > Etroplus > Etroplus canarensis. The sequence goes on along the minus strand of VUQH01006404.1, from coordinate 1,309 downwards.
TCTGTGAATTTTGCCATCATGGCTCCACACAGAAAAGAAATGCCGGAGTCAGACCTCACAAAAGATGGAAAAAGATGCAGGAGGATTAGGGTAAATATAATATCAAAAGTGTTATAGAACAAAGCATGGTGACGTGGCAAGAGTGGCACAACAGTATTACTTTCTTTCCAGCACAAAACCAAAAGATTAAAGAAAAAGGAACTCCAGGAATATTGGGAGCACATTCTTTGTTTAGATGAGACCAAGATAAAATTTGGATCCAGCATATTAGGTGTAAGCCTGGTCAGGACTACCACAATGAATGAATTGTGCCAGCAGTGAAGCAATGAGATGGGAGAGTGACGACAAGGAGCCTCATAAGTGCAAAATGTGTCAGATAGATGACATTTATGGATGGTGCCGTGTATCCCTGTAAATGTTTCAAAATACTGGCTGTCAAGATGACTCTGGGCCCTTCAGGAAAGGAGCATTCCTGCATAAAGATCCAAAGCGTACTTCCAAAAATAGTTTCTAAAGAAGAAAAAAGTGAAACTTTGTTCTGGCTAAGTATATCAACAGACTTGAATCCAATAGAGCACCCTTAGGGCTTTTAAGAGACAAAAGCAGAGTGACATAACTTGCAAAGGGCAGATTAAGAATGGTAATTTGTGAAACTCTGCATTTTTCTACACAGAGAAAAATCATAAAAGATTTTAACCTCAGTGTGACAAAGTGCATGAGCACTTTGGTCATTTCTGTACTCACTGTTTGTCTCATCTATGTTTTCTAATACACTGTATTATTTTGAACATATGTTTATTTGCTGTAAATTGACAGTTGCAAGAATAGCATTGCTTCACTCACTGTCCCAGGTTTGGTTGTGTTAGTAGTATGTCACAGTTTGCATCTAAGCAAGGAGCAGATTAAAGCAAACACATTATAAGTTAGTCTCAGTTTCTTTTACGTTACAGGTTCAAATACTGTTTATTTGTTTATACCTACCATTAGTTGTTTCTTTTGTTCAAATCTCCACACAGGCCTAATGTTTGGGAAGGCCCCATCCAGCATTTCCTGACTTTTGTAGTGCTGGTGATGGAGGGGTTTTCTTTTGTATAAATGTTTTCTATTTTTTCGTATTGTTTGTTATAGTATCTATTAAATCTGTCTATTTTCTTCTTCTTCTTCTTCTTCTTCTTGCTCCCTGCTCCTGTTAGGGGTCGCCACAGCAGATCATCTGCCTCCATCTCACCCTATCCCTTGCATCCTCTTCCCTCACACCAACCCTCTGCATGTCCTCCTTCACTATATCCATGAATCTTTTCTGTGGTCT
>VUQH01006397.1:10010-32489 GCA_015106775.1 Etroplus canarensis | reverse complement strand
TTGAGGGATGATACAAGGGTATACAGTTTGTGTGTGTAGTGGGTATATGTATGTATGTGTATATGTTAAGTGTTTGTGAAAAATTTTGAAAAAGACAATAAACATATTGCCAAAAAAAGAAAATCAGACCATCTCTTAGGGCTCTGTCACACCATGACGCTTTAACAAGCTTATATCGACGCATCCAAATTCCTCTAAAACACTAATGTTATATGGACCTATACATAAATTAATACCAACAAATGCAAGCATATTGCCAGGATTCACAACTTGATTTGCCCATTTGCCCATTTACAGTATACCACTCTCCTTAAACGCAGCACATACACCATTATACAGTAGCTATATTTTAGAAACACGATCAGTATGACTGGAACACGTAAAATACATCTACAAACATCTACAAACATCGATATGTGTTGGAGGTAAGTTTGATATATGTTACAAATATGTTAAAAACACATTACTCAAAAGTTATTAATACATTTTGGGTACACTAGACATTATCTCAATGTATTTTGACCTATGAGTAACATGTGTGAACGTATGCATAACGTACCTGCAACATATGGCCCGCATATGTTGCTCTTAACTTATAAAAAACTTACCAATAACTTATTCCACATACGCCAACGTATTTACAGATTTTTTCATATGTGGGCATATGCTTGTTAAATCATCAAGGTGTGACAGGGGCTTTAGAGAGTAAGAATTGTAGATGAGATTATTGCAACGAAGGAATTAAATTAATGTTTCTCTTTCTTTTTTAAAAGCAATGACAGCTAATCCGGTTAGTGCATGGTTATGATCAGATGTTCATGCAACGTTTTCTCCACGTACACAGATTCCTCTTCCTGTAGCCTGTCTTTTAAAAAAATAAAGACTTTTAAGGAATTCGTGGTTGTGCACATCTAAATTCCGTCTCATTTGTTGTATGGTGAAGTTAACATGACAGACTGTTAGAATCATCGCCCCTTTGTCCTTGATTTCAGCTTTAAAAGCCCAGGGATGTTACATTTGTGAGTGAGTAATGAAATAGCTCAACAGAATGAGAGATGGCCTTTGGAGATAGAGGTTGTACGTATGAGTCACCTCCCTCAGGTGTGATTTTTTCTTTCTATTGGGAAAGTTTTGTTTATTTGGCTTTATGCAAATCTAAAGAGAAAGTAGGAAAAAACAAGTCTTGAACGCTAACTTTGTCTTACTAGAAAATCGATAAACAAAATCGAGACAGAGTTTAAAAGCTATGTCCATCTGAATGTCAGGGACGCCGGTTCAACTTTTATTTTGGAACTATTTTTTGACCATGACTGGAAAAACCATCAGAACTATGAAAATGTTTGCTGGATATAGTCAAAAGTATTGGGCCTTCTGCACATTACACTTCCAGGAGCTTTTAGGACATCGCATTGTAAATCCATAGGCATTTTATGTGGATTTGTTCCCCCTTTTGCAGCACACAGTTTCAAACCAGAGGAGGTTTGAAACTCTGCAGTTGTTGAGTCAGCAGAGCATTGGCAACCTTTAAGTAATGTATGCCTCTGTCATAAATCAGTGTGTGAGTAAAGAATGACGACCCAAATGGAGGACTCCAGGAGACTAGCCAAGCTGACTAAAAGTGCACTTAATTTTTCCAAAAGATGGTGATGGCAAAAGTGAAACAGTGTTTCGGTACGTACCGAAACCTGTGCGCAACTTCTGATTCAAAAAATTGTTCTGAGCTCTGTATCAAGGGGAGAATGTGGAGAACTCACTGAAAAGGAAAGAGTCTGCAGTAAACCACTTCATGATGCTGGATGGTCTTTCTTGTTTTTACGGCAGCTTGTCAAATAAATTTTTTAAGCACCATATGTAAATGATTAATTTCTCATGGTTGGTGGCTAATTCACCGCCTGACATGCGTAAAATATTTAAAAGCTTTTATAAACTGCAGTTTTATTTGATGTCTTACCTCATTCACCTGAGTGTCTTGTATCCAGCATGATTTTAGATTTTGGAATTGTATTGAAATGGACGGGGGTTGAAAGCATCCCAGGTCAGCTGTCTAGGATCACTTTGAGCTTCTCAAAGAAAGAAAGCTAAATGTATGCACTGCATGCAACATCTGGCATTTTGCAATTATACAACAATAATGAGGAGTATGTGCATGGCAGAGGATTTGAAAAAAATGTACAAATATTAATCAGTTTTTAAACAATTACAAAAATTATAAAGCAGTATATGGTTGAAGTAGAGTGTTTAAACTCTACATTTTTGCAATGTGGATTTATTTCATTTATGGATGATGTTTTATGTGATTTATGTTCTGAGAATGAATTGATTCAGAAATGTATGGAAGCACCCCCTACAGATACTGACTGATTAAAATAAATATCCTTCCATGCAAATAATACTACAAACCAACGCAAACAGTCATAAGAAACAAGAAAAAATTCCACTGATTACTGAGTAAAAATTTAAACTCATACATTTATTTGGCCAGCAGATGTCACTGTGGTGAGATGTTTCGAGCATTCCAAACGAATGAATCTTTTTCCGAATTAGTTGTTCCAAATTTTTCAATCTCTCGAACGTTCCACTTCCACAACCACAACCAAAAGATCCCAAAAATAACAAAGTAAAATAACAAATAAGCATTAACTCTAGGCATATAACAGGAAGCAGGAACACTCACACACAAGCAGGGATCTAACATTGACAATGCGACAAGGAGCAAGAGAAAGGCAGGGCTATAAATACACAAATTAAGTGACGGCAAGTGATGGCAAGCGACGGCAGGTGGGAAGGGAGCACAGGTGACAGCAATCAGGGGCAGGAAGCAAAACTGAACACAACGCATGGGGTGTATCCCAATTCAGGGGCCGCATCCTTCAAAGGACACGTCCTAGGTAGGCTGGGTAGGCCCGGTTAAAAAAATTACCTCCAAATATAACCAAAGCTTTGTCAGATGACAGTAGCTTTAAGGATTAAAACAAAATTTTAACTTAAGATCTTTTAACTTAACATCTACATATTCTGTGTTTTTTAAGAGAGAGAAATCAGAGAGGAAACAGGACAAACAGAAGATCCTGCAGAAATGTTGGTAAACTGAATAAACGGGTATAAAATCAGCACAGAAAGAGAAGGAGGATTTCCCCATTTGTTGTCTGTCTTATTAACAGGGGCTCTGCTTGGGCTGAGAGCCAAATTAACTCAACTGAAGCACAGTCTGGTTAAACTGAGATATTACAAGCCTGCTGCTGTTTCCACCGTGCTCTGGCACAGTGTTTGGCCCCTGAATAAATCAACTTTTTCCTCTCTCAGCTTAACAAGTGAAGCGTCTGCTGGTTTCTCCATCTAACAAACACTAAAGGTTGTCCTGACAAACAGAAGCAACCCAGGCAGGAAAATAACCCAGATGACATCAGCTGTGATTAAACCATTTGAACTGAGTGAAAACCAGGCAGCATCACAACCTGCCTTCTTATGTGCACATTATTAAAATGGACTGAAACTCCAGAAGATTAACTTTTGAACTGCTGATGTTTAAAAAGTAAAAGTTTTGTAGGATTGTCAGACCGGCAGCTAAGCTGCATTAAAAAGCGACTACACTAAAGTCACAAAAGTTAGCTGAAAGTTCGTCAAATTTAACACTTTTAAGGTTCTTCATTACTTTAACATTTGTACCACTGGATATTTGAGAGAAAATAAATCCAATAATACTTACTTTTAAAAGTTTACACCTCTGCTGCCTCACTTGAAAAGTCTGCCATTTTTTTCCAAAAATTTTCGGAGCCCAGAAGAGCGGTGCATCTTGGGATAGGTTAGACCGCGAAGCATCCACCTGTTGCATCCTTCAAAAAGGAGGCCGCGTTTGGAGGCCACATTTGGAGAAGCCTCTGAATTGGGACAGTCTTCGTCGCTGTGCTATGATGTAATTGGCCTTCAAAGGATGCAGACATTGAACTGGGACACACCTTTGGAACACAAACAGTGTCAAAGTAAAAATGGGAAGTAAGAAACACAACTGAGAATGCAGAAATAACAACTTGATAGAAGGACATAAACACAAGAGGATGACACTTAGGAAACTAATGAGCTAAACACAGGAAAGGACTACAACAGAGACTCAGATTAAATACAAGAAACAGAAGAATGTGGCGAAACAAGAAAGTACCACAACTTCACACAGAGGACAGTAAATAGAGCTTAAATACAGCATGCAGGACTGGATGGCAGGAAAAAGCAAAATACAGTATAAACTCATAACCTAGACAGCGGAAGACATTAAACAATACAAAATGTATGAGAAGCTACAATAATAGAACCAGAACCAAAACTACAAAATCCCAGGAACATGAAGGCCTCAGCTGTTGGCAAATGTGTGGCTGTGGCTCCTAAACGCTTCGACTTGGCAATCATACCACTTCCAGTTGATGATGGAATATCTACGAGGGAATGAAATTTCACAGCCTCACTTATTGCAGCGGTACATTACAGTTCCAAAATCGAATTCAGCGAACGCTTTAAAACATCATATTCTTTCACTAATGTTTGTAAAGGCAGACTGCAGGGCTAGGTGTTTCATTCAGTCTTACTAATACAGCCGTGGCAACGCGACTGAATGAAACTCCTGAATATTAATGATTAAATAGTGTGGTCCACAGAGTGCATCTCGGGGGAGCGACAACAATTCTGGGAAAGAAAAAAAAATCTTCTTTCCGGAGACAAAATATCTTATGTTCAAAGCCACCCATCCGTACAATATAAGCTGATTATCCTGCACAGACTGAAAGCAACAAAAGTTGTTTCCTTGATGAAAACAAAAAGCAACTGATAATACCATTTTCTTCAGGAACATGTTCCTCATTAGTTTGTGGAGGACAGAGACTGTGCATACATGGAAACGCATAATTATTAAAAGGTAACCTGCGGAGAATGGAACACATTTTTCATTTGGAAAAATATGATGCATTTCATTGCGGTGCTGGGAAGAGGAAATGAATTTCATTGAAAAATAGGGATCAGAGAGTGTATTTTGATGTACTCTGCTTAAGTACTGAGGCGTCCGATGTTGCTGTGATTATGTGTCATTAGAAGTATTCAGAAAAATTCAGCCAGAGTTAAGAGTTTTGTTCTGCAATGTGTTCTGACCATTTGGTCAGACAAACAAAATGTGCAGGATTCAATTATCATGTTGGGGTTACGGAGGCAGCAGCAGCTGAGGTAAAATGGCACCTCTAGGGTAGCTGTGGCTCAGAAGGTTGGTGATTTGTTTACCAGCTCCACCAGTGCAAAGGTCAAAACATCCAGTCCTGGGACCAGGTACTGAAAGCCCCAAAATTGCCCTTGATGTGTCATTGGGGTGTGTGATAGTGAAATCCCAGCAGGTGCATAATAAAAATGCTGTTTGAACCAATGGGCGACTGTGGCTTTAAGTGGAAAGTGCTTTAAGTAAACTGGAGCATTAACAGTGAGTCTAAAACACAAAATGTAAATCCATTTGCACACAAATAGCAAATTCAAAATTATCTGAAAACAGGTGGATGGAAAAAGCTTCAAAAATATTTTGCTTTCATGAAAATATTCCTTTGTTGACGTTAAAAGGGCTGCTCCAACCTGCATCAGATAAAAGATGGAGCAAAAGACACTACAATCCTAATAGATGACCTCAAAGCCAAGACTGGCTCAGACGACACAGGTTATGAAGAGATCACAGGGAAACACGGACCGGGACCGATGGATGAAAATGGTGAGCACTTTGCAGATCTGTGTTTCCTAAATTAGCTGGTGATACTGTCATGTTTGAGTAGAGTGAGGAGAGTTTGAGGACCCAAAACGAGGACTGCAGGGCGCAAGGTGAGGTGCTTTATTAAAGCTGAAAAGTCCATTAACAAAACCAAAGTCCAGGAAACACTTAACCAGAGCAGGTAACACGAGGAGAAGGAGCACACACTGAAAGGGTAATGGACAGAGGAAAACTTAGAGTGACAACTAATGAGGAAAAAAGGGAGAGGAGCACAAATTCATTTTCTGAAAGAACACATTTTGATGTATATATATCGTATCGGTAGAGAAAAAGTTGTGGGCGTGAAAAGCGCTTAAGTAGAAAAATTTAGAAAAACTAAATCAACAGAATGTTTTGAAGTGTGTGACATCACTGATGATATCACACACTAGGCAATGCAATGAAAACCCATTATAAAGTCAGAAATAGACTGAAAATTTCATAAAACTTAAACTGCAATGGTTTGAAAACAATAAAAGATATCAGAAATTCTAATACAACTTTAATAATATATAAGGTTTTGGCATCCATTTAAAATTTGAATGGTATCTCTAACTTTTTTTTAACTTCATATTCACTGATTTCTGTATATCTAACTGTGTGACTGTATATTCTATACCCTATTGCCACCAATGCTACTGTATAATAGGTGTATATATACATATACTTAATGGAGTGTCTGTAACATAAGCAGTTTCCCCCTGTGTTAATAAAGGATTCTGATTCTGATGTGCTGAAGTACTTTTAAGCTCAAAGTCAGATGGGTGAAAAGAGAATTTGAAAATTTCTCCATTTACTTTAATTATTAAAAAAACTAAAGTACAGAAGTTACATAAAGCTGAATATGAGCACAAGTGTCCTGAAAAAACTAAACTTTTTGATACCTCAATGGTTTCTGTAGCACAACATGCTGATGTTGTAAAGTGCCAAACAATGGTCAAAGAATGACAATAACGTGAATGCATTTGTATTAATTACATTCAATAGCATGACCAAACCAAGCTGCTGCAATACACTATCAAAAAGTCTGATGACACAATAAAATCAGCTAGCATTCCTAACCTTTTAAGATCATTCTGTATCACCCCATTGTCAAACTTTTATGAAAATGGCTTCTTCATCAATTCCAGTATCATGATGTATGTTTATCAGATGTCCACCCAGTTCTTTGTCAGGCTTCATACTCCCGAGATATGTATTAATGTATCAAAATCAGCTAAATGGGCAGTCAGCACTGGCAGTAGATGTAGGCAGATGCCACTAATTGCACTATCTTTTCCAGACTGAGCAGAATCTTCACTGCTTAGAAAAGTTTGAGCTTTTGCAAAAGTATAAATAATGTATTTTTTTCCATTAGCCACAGCTCTTTATACAACCCTGACCCATCTGGAACAGAAACACAGCTATGCCAGGCTTATTTTCATTGACTATAGCTCAGCATTTAACTCAACACATCCCTAGCAGACTGGTAACAAAACTGACCAACCATGGCTTCCCACATTCCAACTGTGTGACTGACCACAGAGAGTCAAAGTAGGCCCCCCCATCTCTCCTCAGCACTCAACCTTAACACCGGTTCCCCACAGGGGTGCGTGCTGAGTCCCCTACTGTACACTCTCCACACACATCACTGCACCTCCACTCACCCAGGCAACTCCACCATGAAGTTTGCAGATGACACCACTGTAGTAGGGCTCATCAAAAAGGGAGATGAGTCTGCATACAGGGAAGAGGTGAAAAACCTGTCATCACTGTGCAGCAACAACAATCTGGTTCTTAGCACCACAAGACAAAAGAAATAATAGTGGACTTCAGGAGAAACACACCTCACCCTCAGCCCATATGCGTCAGCGGGGACTGTGTGGAGAGGATCTTTGTCTTTAAGTTTCTGGGCCTGCACCTGAATGATGACCTAACCTGGAAAACCAATACCACTGCACTGGTCAAGAAGGCAGAGCAGCGACTCCACTTTCTGAGGGTCCTCAGGAACAACAACCTAGCCAAGAAGTTCCTGGTGTCCTTCTGTGGAAAGTGTACTGGCGTACTGTATTCCAGTGTGGTACGCCAGGGGCACTGCACATGAAAAGACAGCGCTCCAGAGGGTCATCAGCACAGCACAGATGATCATTGGCTGTGCTCTCCTCTCCTTAGAGGAGCTGTACAGGTCCCGCTGTCTAAGAAAAACACACAGCATCACCTTTTTCAACTGCTACCCTCAGGCAGGAGATACAGGACAATAAAAACTAGAACAGAGTGAAAAACAGCACATACCCTGGGGCTGTTGCACTAATAAACAAACACCGAAGGACATGATCCCCCCAATCAAATTAATATATTCATATACATGGTGCAAAATGCTTACTGTGAATAATTTCTTTGCTTTAAGTTACTTTATTTCTATGAACTGTATGACACTTAAAACACTTTTGTTTTGCACACATGCATGCACACACACACACGCGCACACACACACATACATATATATATATATTTATAGTGGCCTATATATTTATTTGAATGTTCACTTTTATCTTTCTCTCTTGCACTGGATGGAGACTGTGTACAATTTCGTTGCACTCATGTATAATGACAATAAAGTTTCTGAGTCTGATTTTCTCATTTCTAAGCTACACCAAATAAACAAAATCCAACATTGCCAAAGTGGCAATTTAGCACCACAATTGTTGACCGAGCAGTGACCAATATCCAGTGACTAATGCACAATAATATGTTTGCGTCAGAGAGAGGATAGCCAAAAATGCTTTTCAAACACATCAGTCAGTTAAAGAATCCCAGTAGGCTGGAGCAACCACCTCCAGCTTGCACTGGGGCAGTTTGCAGCTGAGTGTAAAGTTGGTGAGATGAAATTTAGCACTTACGAGTCTGAGGCCATGGTCCTATGCTGGAAAAGGGTAGAGTGCCCACTTGTGGTTGGAAATGATTGAATTATCTCAGGATCATGTTTTTGTGTGAGGGGAGAGCAGCACAGCAGATTGACAGATGCTGTATTGGTCTGTTATGGTGAAGAGACAGCTGAGAAAGGATGAACATCAAAAGAAGCCAGTTGAGGTGCTTCGTGCATCTCACAAGGATGCCTCCTAGGTGATGTGATTATAGAATGTCCTACTAGTAGAAGACCCTTGGGCAGACCCAGGACACATTGGAAAAATTTTATCACCCAGCTGGCTTGGGGACACCTTAGTGTCCCCCCAGAAGAGCTGGTGGATGTGGCTAGGGAGAGGAAGGTCTGGGTGTCTCTGCTTGGACTGCTGCACGAGTAACCCAGACCCAGCTAAAAGGCACAAAGTAGAAGGATGAATGGATCACAAGAGCATCTTCTTTTGGTGAAACTGTACTTTTAAGGAGTCTAAAAAATGTGTGCACTATACGTGCAGGATTACAGCTGCCAGTGTCCAATAATGGATTGATAACCACCTACAAAGTCAACAAGGACCACCAGCTGAATCTACTGTGGCAATAACAAGTGATAGAGATCATTCAGAGGGCTGAGAACATTTGTACCGCAGTCTTTTTTGAACATTGTGTAAAGCAGGCCTGTGATGAACCACCTGACACATTACCTAATTCAAAGTGCACATTATGTTCACTTATTTCCTTTCTTTTTCCAGTGAGATTTGATGGGTACTTGTCTGTTCTCGTTTAAAAAATGAATGCATTTCCCAGCTGAATGTAGTGGAGCCGAGGATGCAGATGAACAGATGGTGTGCTCTTGTACAGGACAGCATGTGCAACCCAGAAAATCCAGGATAATTACATATGCTTCATTTCTTGAAAAAAAATCTTATCTGGCTTGGAAATCTTCATATCAAGAATTTCATATGTGCTCAATTCATTCCTCCATGAAGTGACCATTTTGAATTCTGTCAGTCTAAGCAGCTCATATTTTTGACCATAGTTTCTCAAAAAAGTTCAACATTTTTTTAAGGGCCCACAGTCCTGCTTTTGCCATTGTCTGAGATGTTTGCTGATTTCATTCCTCACTTAACTGAGTGGTCTGTGTTAAAGCAATTTGGTGAAAGTGGTTGTGGACAGCATGCAGGACAAAATTTCTAAGTAGTTTTTTCAAGAAATGCAATCTAGCCTTGGTTGCCTGGGAGAGAATCTATGAAGGTGTCTGGTTTACACCACCATAATTATGCTCCATTGCTGGGCAACTGGCAGGCGTATCACACTCAGCTAGTGTCTGAGCATGTGAGAATTACTGGAGTACAACAACATTCTCTACCGTCTTATTTTCTTAATCTTCAGTGTAACTATGAGTCACTGAAACCATTAAACAAATGGATGATGGTTTTTCCAAAGTTAAAGCTTTAATAGATTAATTAGGGAACTAATTAGGAATCAAGATGTTGATCTGGATTGACTACCGGTAGCGTGAGGCAATTCCTGGACCCAGCAGAGAATGCACAGCTAGTTCAAATCCTCCAGGATGGGACATCTATAACTGCCATTGCCACTGTCTCCCAGCACAGTCTCAAGAGCATGGAGGAGATTCCGGAGGAGATACAGGCAGTTACTTTAGGAGAGCTGGACAGGGCAGTAGAAGGTCCTTAACCCATCAACAGGAATGGTATCTGCTCCTTAATGCAAGGAGGAACAGGATGGGCACTGCCAGAGCCCTACAAAAGAAAAAAAAAAACAAACCCAAAAATCATAACAAAACAAAACAACAAAGAAATAAACTTCATGATGGTAGCCTGGGGCCTGATGGCCTCTAGTGGGCACTGTGCTCACTGACTGGCACCATGGAGCTTGATTGGCATTTGCCATTGAATACCAGATTTGGCAGGTCAACCACTGGTGCCCTGTGCTTTTCACAGATGAGAGCAGGTTCACCCTGAGCACAGGTGACATACATCAAAGGGTCCGGAGAAGCCGTGGAGAGTGTTATGCTGCCTGTTATATTGTTCAGCATGACTGCTTTGGTGGTGGGTCAGTGATGGGCTGGAGAGGCATATGCATGGAGGGACGCACAGACCTCTGCGGGCTAGGCAATGGCACCCTGACTACCATTAGGTATCGGGATGAAATTCTTTGACCCATTGTTAGACCCTACACTGGTGCAGTGGGTCCTGGGTTCCTCCTGGTGCAAAACAATGCCTGGCCCCCATGCTTGCCTTATATAAATCCATTAGAAAACCTCTGGTACATTATGTTTCAGTCCATCTGACGCTACCAGGTTTCACCTCAGACTCTCCAGAAGCTCAGTGATGCCCTGGTCCAGATCTGGGAGGAGATCCCCCAGGACACCATCCGTCACTCAGTAGCAGCATGTCCCAACATTGTCAGGCATGCATAAAAGCTCGTAGGGGCAATACAAACTACTGACTATCATTTTAAGTTGCTGTAATGAAATTTTGGCAAAATGGACCAGTCTGCTGCATCATTTTTTCACTTTGATTTTTCAGGGTGTTTTTAAATTCAGCCCTCTGTAGGTTGATAATTTTAATTTCCATCAAATGACACAACATCCTTTCATTCCTAACAAATTACCCAGTCCATATCTGTACAGATATCAGCATGATTTTTTCCCCATTGAGATCTGAAGTGTTTTCAGAGTGTTCCTTTAATTTTTTGAGCAGTGTATTACTTGCTAAATAAGGCAACACTGCTTCTGTCTGGTTAGGTATGATAGAGAATCGTGTTGAAACCATCATGGAGAATCTCTTAACTCATCAGTACTTTTGGTCGGTGATGTATTTAGAGCTGCAGGAACAAGGAAACACCATATAAGGTCATTCCAGAAATCTGCTGTCTGTCTGATGCAACAGCTTTCATCTGTGTCAAGAAAGGGGGCTATGCTTGTATTTGAGCCTGTCATGATTTGCCAGTTAGTAAAGAGTGGACCCAAATGCAAGATTCCAGGACACAGGATAAGGAAAACAATAGCCAAGCCTTAATAGTTGTAAAGTGGTGATGGGATGTACTGTGCCAAGGCTTAGGAGCGTGTATCGAAAAATCCAGGATGCCTTTAAAGAAGTGCGTATCAAGACTTACTTGTTTAAGGGTTATTGACGTCACTGAAGACATCTGAAGCCTCACTGGTTCAGCAAGTGTTTGCATGATTTATGAACCTATATAAAGTGAAAATGAGCCCCAAAAATGTGCACGTAACATAAACTGAGAATACAATAGACTGGGAATGAGAACTTAGAAACTGAGAAGTAATGAACAGAACTTTGAATACCAAATGCAGGATCGCAACAGTAAACAGAAACTGCACAAAGAACATTAAGATAACATGTACAGAAAACATAAAGGAAGCTGGAATACCAGGACTAAAACCCAAACTATAAGAAACAAGAACCTACAGTAGGTACATGATGAGAAAAAAGGGAACTAAACATCTTGGTAACTCAAAAAAACTCAGAACCACAAAACCCACAGACCACGACAGAACCTCTGGTATTCCTTTTATTAAGACAGAGTGCTCACTTTTGACTTGCACACTTTAAAAATTTGAAGTTATATAATTTATTTATGTTCAACTGTGCAGTGCTGTTTTCATATCTGCTGCACCTACTCCAGAAAACCATCCACTGCAATAGAAACTATTCCACTATATCTATACTTAACGTATATCACCCAAAACTGCAATTTTATATTTTAATATATACATGCATTTATTCAGTGTTTTCTCATCTAAACCGCGATGCCAGTATTTTTTTTTTTGGAACTACTGCATAGGCAGTGCAAAAAACATTCAGTTCCCTTGAGTCAGTGTCTGTGGACAGAATAAAAAAAAACACCTTACTGAAAAAATAGGAGACCCATATCCAGCTGCTCATCTGTGCCTCAGGCTTGATGCATTAACTCTTATTAGCGTAGCACACCTGAACTGAATTAGACTGTTGGTAATGCAGCCACCAGCTTTTCACAAGAAGACACATTCATGGAATAATTACATAATTACATCTCTACAGTTAGGTTGCACTGAATTTTAATCCTTCTGGTTTTAAGTTGTCCATCATGAGTCTGACGGAGTCATGGCAGCCAGAATGAAGCGAACGAGGGACACCAATTTCTGCATTTTTTTTTTTAATCCCCTGAGTGGTAATATAGTGATGTTCCAACTTGATGAGTATATTTTTCCCTTCCATAACTGCTCCATGTGTTTGTGTGTCATGTGCATAATATGATATTTGTGACACATTGCCACCAATTTCCCTGGTGGTAGGAACACGAATTAGTAAATAAAATTAGATGACTATTTCACAAATTACTCTGTCTGTGATGAATTTAACCATTCAGTAGTCTCTGAAAGGCTAAATAACAACACCACTCCTGTTTTAAAATCAATTTCAATTTCAATTTCACAGCAGCCGTCAAGGCAATACCCTAACAGACCTGTGTTTGGATATTAGGGAATTGAGCGCTCCAAGTATTCAAGTTAGGAATGATTCTTGCCAGTGAGGGCTGACTGGAAAAATGAAGTGAAAGATAACCAACAGCATCTTGATTGACCATGTTGACTGTATTTCTGCTTATATCATGCTCCCTTTTCTCTCTTATTGACCATAACTTTACTACCACATTGTGTTCTGTCTTTGCTAAGATGGTGAAAAATGAAATTAAACCACAAAAAAGCAATTTTTGTCTTTTTTTCCTTTTTTATAAGGTACCTAAAATTTTAAATTGAAGATTAGAAAAAGAAAACTGAAAGGGCAAACCCTTCTCGTGCCTGCTGATGGAACCCAGTGGAGTCTGCCAATATCCTACATGTTAAATGATAAATTAGTGAATTTGTTTGTTTTTGTGACCTCTGTGTTATGATTTCCTGTCATGTGTCCATCCATTCAGGTAAAACATGCCACCAATAGTGGCTTGCAAAAGTATTAACCCCCCCTTTGGATTTTTTCTTTTTTTGTGTCAAACCTGTAATTTGAATACATTAAAATTGTTTATTTTTTATTTTACACAATTTTTTTTACACAAAATAGTCCAACTTGGTAGAGTGAAATGAAATGAGGGAAAAAATCTAATTAATAAGAAAGAAAGAAAAGTGGTGTGTGTAAATGTGCTCGACCCCCCCAAAAATCAGTACTTTGTAGCGCCACCTTTTGCAGCACTCACAGGGTATACAGTATCTCTATCAGCTTGGCACATCTCACCACTGGGATTTTTGCCCATTCTTCAAAGCAAAACTGCTCCAGCTCCTTCAAGTTGGATGGGTTCTGCTGGTGTACAGCAACCTTTAAGTTATGCAACAGATTCTCAATTGGATTGACATCTGGACTTTGACTAGGCCATTCCAAAACATGAACACATTTCCCCTTAAACCTCTCAAGTGTTGCTTTAGCAGCATGCTCGGGATCAGTGTCCTGTTGGAGGGTGACCTTCCATCCCCGTACCAAATCCCCGGAAGACTGAAACTGGTTTTCCTGAAGAATTTCAATTCTGACCGGTTTCTCGGTCCCTGTCAATGAAAAACACCCCACAGCATGATGCTGCCACCACTATGCTTTGCTGTGGGGATTGTGTTTTCGGAGTGATGAGAGATGCTTGGTTTGTGTCAGACAAAGTGTTTTCATTGACGGCCAGAAAGTTCAGTTTTAGTTTCATATGACCAAAGGACCTTCTTCCATATGGTCCTATGGACAGATACACCAGTCTCCATTGTGGAGCTTTCCAGCTCCTTCAGGGTTACCTTTGGTCTCTCTCTCTCTCTGATTAATGCCCTCTTTGCCTGGTCTGTGAGTTTTGGTGGACGGCCCTGTAAAGGCAGGTTTGTTATGGTGCCATATTCTTTCCATTTTGTGATGATGGATTTAATGGTGCTCTGTAAGACATTTAAAGTTTTGGATATTTGTTTGTAACCCAACCTTGATTTGTACTTCCCAACAACTTTGTCCCTGAACTGTTTGGATAGCTCCTTGGTCTTCATGGTGTCACTTGCTTAGTGGTGCCTCTGTATTAGTGGTGTTGCAGACTCTGGAGCCTTTCAGAGGAGGTGAGGACAAATAATCAGCAACTCCCATCAGATGTTTTAAAGCTGAAATAACAACCCTGTTTTGAAAATGTAAGAAAAGTACAGATATTTGTGTTAAAAAGTAGGTAGTAAAAGTAAAGGGGTGGGGGGGCAGTGGCTCAGTCAGTTGTTGGCTGGTGTGGAGCGGCGCTGGCGTGAAACCCACCTGTGGAGGCCAAAATTCAGGACACACCAAGGACCTATGTGTGGGGGGCACACCGGAGACCTGGAGAGGAGCTGGCTCACCCCAAGCACCGTTGAGGTGCCCCCAAGCAAGGCACCCAACTCCCACAGTGCCCCTTGGTGCCCTTAATGGGCTGCCTTGTGTCTCTCACATCTCACCACTGCATGTCACTAGTTCTGTGTGTGTGTGTGTGTGTGTGAAATATAATCAAATGTGAAATATAATCATAATCTTTCCTTTTGTTCTGAGTTACATTGTTGAATGATCAGAAAAGTGTTTATTTGTTTGCAGAAGATTTTGGAAATGGGGTTTTGCGTTGTTCTGCTCAACATAGGCCTGTTGCATTCCAAACAAGAGCTCGGGTCTCAGGAGGTTAAACGAGTCTCTCATAGCAAACAAATGCAAATATAATTGGGATTTTGTGCTACAGAATGGAAAGGTGTGATAAAAGAGAAATGAAAATGACCTTTTAGGTTGAACTGCCATCTTCTTTGTTGTAGCAGTCTCTGCCTCTTTACACAGACTTCATAAAGTTTAGTGCGCTTGACCTCTGAGCAGGGGCATTTTAAGTTCAGCACAAATGTCAGCCAAGAACAAGACAGCTAACTTGCATCGGTTCTTTATTAGACAACAGCTTACTTTCCCTCTTACTTTTAACTTTATATGCACTGAAAACCTCAGTAAAGAAAACAGGTTAGAGTGGTAGCAGTAATCTTAGCCTATAAAAAAAATGTACCTTTGGCTGCTCCCTTGCATTCTCCCCAAGGGGTCGCCACAACGGATTAATCTGTATTGGCAATTTGGCAGAGGTTTTATGCCAGATGCCCTTCCTGACTCAACCATCCACGGTGAGAGGGACTTGTGTCCCCATATACATCCATTAATTTCTTAAATCAACAAAACACCCAAAATCCCAAATCTAGACATTAGTTATCAAAAGACACTCAATACTGCGAGTTAAACTAACTACAACATCATAAATAGAGTTCTAGTGAGCAGCACTCTGTGACAGCTGGGAGGTTGCTTTTCAGTGAGACTTCTGTTCATGTTCAAAACTTTCTGCACATTTAAAACATGGTACACATATCTGTATCAATCTACATCTGTTTTGGGATTATGTTTAGACTTCATCAACTCTCCTACTACCACCACCACAAGAGACAATAGGCAAAGCTCTCTAATACAGTGCACATAATTTCTTGTCTGTTACATCTTATGTATGCGGCATCGAGAAACAAAAATGTTACAGCTGGAAATTTGTGCAACTGCTGTTTGTTTGAGTGTTTATGATGCTGCCTGGTAAACTTCATCAAGCATTATCTCTTCTGAGTGAAAACACTGTAGCTCCAAACTGTCAGCCTTTAGGAACATGTACAAGAAACTCAGTTTAGAAAAGTTTCAGGGGTTTAAATTTTGCAGAAAACTATTGAATTTTCTTGATTAATGATTTTTGAAATGCATATTCAGATATATGAGGTTTTCAGATGATAACATGAAAGTAAACATATGTCACAGTATTACTCTGCAGTAATTATGCAGCCTTTATGCACACACAGTGCAGCTGTGCAATTCAAGTAATGATCAAATCCTTAGTGGTATGTGAACCTCTTCTGTCACCATCTGCCTAATTTGGTGATGTATTACTTGTCCTGTAAATGTTTATATGAAGTGTGACAGATATAAAGAGCTCTAGTAGTATTAGTTTCACAAGTGCAAAAACATTCCGTCAATGAGATTATTTTACATTAACTCCAATTTTCTTACAAAAAGTAGACAAATACAGTGTTTCCTCTTATTTGGAGAGATCCCACTTTAAAACTCAGAAACAAGGAAAACGTTACCAGCTCAGGTCAGGCAAGCTGGCTGAACAGTCAAGTACAGTAAACCATTTGGTTAGAATGCCCACAGTGCTATTAGTGCCATTAGTAATTTTGGCACTCTGTGCAGGTAGTGTATGCTGGAAACTGAAATTGGCATTTCCATGAAGCTTTTCACAGACCTAAGTCTGGTGTGCTCTTAAATCTCCTGCTAGATGGTTATGTTGACTTTGGACTTGATAAATCACAGTGGATGAGCCACCACCAAAACCAGCGAAATTGTGAAAACATCACACTGGACTTCAGACACTCTCAACTCTTCTTCTAGACTCTCAGGCCTTGATTTTCAAATGGAATGCAAAAATTTACTTTCATCTAATAAAAAAGGACATTGGACCACTGAGCAAAGGTCCAGTTCTTTTTTCCTTTGTCCAGGTAAGACACATCTGACCTTGTCTCTGGTTCAGGAGTGGCTTGATATTAGGAATGCGACAGCTGGAGCAGCTTTCCTGAAGATGTCTGTGTGTGGTGGTTCTTGAAGTGCTGACACCAGCACTCCAGAGTTCTTAAACCCATTTTTCTTGACAGTCTTCACAAGGCTGCAGTCGTCTCAGTTGTTTGTGCAGATTTTCCTACCACACTTTTCCCTTCCAGTTAACTTTCCATTAATATGCTTCAATACAGCACTCTGCATGCAGCCAGCCTTGTCAGCAATAACCGTCTGTGGCTTTTCCTCCTTGTGGAGGGTGTTGATGATCGTCATCTGGACAACTGTGAAGTCAGCAGTTTTTCCTATTGTTGCGGTTGGGTCTACCGAACTAGACTGAGAGATACACAGTATTTATACTGTTTGAATAGTAATTTACCCAAACTCAAAATGAAATAGTCTTATAATTTGACATAATGGATCTAATTGCCATGAGCTATAAATCATAATCAGCAAAATGAAGGCATTTTTAAGAAGGCTTAAAATATTTCACTTTGTACGTGTAATGAACACAGAATATATAAAAGTTTACCTTTTTTAATTAAATTACAAAAACATTAACTTTTACACAATATTGTAATTTTTTAGATGCATTAGTATTAGACATGTAGGTGAGCTAGAGTGTGAAGGAACTTTAAACTCATCCAATTTGTTGTAAGATGGAGAAACTGCTTGTGGGTGCAGATTCTCCAGAAAACAAGGAAACAACACGCATGAATGAAACCTGTGATTTGACACACACACGCAATGACCACAGGCGATAACATGCAGTGCATCAGTGGCACTTTCATCCATGCATGAGCTGAGATGGGTTTAGTGTTTGTGGGTATAAATAATTTAGCTCAATATTTTGTTGTCATCTCCAGAAATTGAGGCCAGAGCACAGACTTATGGCCCTGTCAGGTGCATTCATTCACAACTAATCTGACGTGATGAATTTGTGCAATTGACATGTCTACAGTGGGTTAAGCATACAGGAATATTCCATAAAGACCTGACAACTGCTATTAAATGATCCACATTTGAAAAAAAATATGCAAAATCAACAGTGGTACATTTTTATGTGAAAACCACATTGCTCAATCCTTTTTCACCATCAAACTTTTTAGAGTGGATGTTAATTGCAAAAAGTCCCATTTGTAACATCAGTCAGTGACTCAGAATCAGAATTACTAAACACTATTGTTAGAACCCACATCTGATTGTTATTCCCCATCAGTCTCCTTTCCTCTTCATGTCACTGAATAGATGGCTTGCTGACTCGTTTTCCTTCCTGTCAAGGTCAATCATTATCACCTTGGTGAGGTAATTTATTAATAGCAGATTGCCCTTTGTGCCTCCATTTTTTCTTCTTCAATCAGAAGGGGTGAAACAATAAAGCTGCTAACCAAAACTCCAGTCAAATAATATTTTATAGGTTCATTATCCATGTGTTCAGCCTCACTAGCTGTTACATCAGCAGTGTCCTTCACTCCACAGCAGACCTGTGGCAGATAAGTAATGGGAAAGAAGGGGGTGTATAACTGATGTATTTGCTTGCACAATGCAGTCATTGCATGTGAACTGCAGGTGTGTAATGCTCTGCAGCTGGAATAGTGGTGGTACCTGTGTCATGCAATACCTGTTTGGTTTTATGCAAAACATCAACTCGTAAAAGCTTTTCAAACATCAACAACTATGGAGCAAGATAGACGTTTATGGGGCACTGTCTAATACCTGAAATATGTTCCTCTGCGCTATACTACACACTAACATGGGAAACATATGTATACTGTTTTTATTTTAATGGAACTGTACCATATTTATAGTCTACTGTCTCATTATAGTTTTTAGGGTGAGAGCAAATGCATATGTGAAAAAAATGTTGCAGATCCTCTTGAGAGTGCACCATAAAGCCCTGAATTGCATCCAGAGATGTAACCTGAGTCAGCATCGGTAGACACTGACAAAAATCTGGTGTTGTGGAGTACCAGACTTCTGTAACCTCATCTCTGCCTGAGGCTAGCTGTGTGACAGTACGTTACAGGGTCCACTTCCAATCGGGCCTCATTGACTTTGAGATATGCTTCCACTAACACACTGAGATCTGTCATCAGGTGCATGAGGGCTTCTCACAAACATTATACGCACTTCCACGAGTCCACATTTTCACAGATGTTGCCTGAGGCAATCAGCTATAACTTATAACACTGTAATGTTAAACATGAAGTTAACAGGGGAAGCCAAAAGGCATTAAAAAGTGGTAATTAAATGAGCATAGAATGAGCAAACCAACCCTAACAGTACATGAGGAAAAGAAAATATGAAAGCATATTCTGTTTTACAGGAAAAGTTTATGGATCAATCATTAATTTTAACTTTTGCTTAATGATGCTTTGACAAAAAGAAGTGGACTGGTTATTTGGCAGTTATATCTCATCCGGGCTTGTCTCGCCTTTAAAAGGGTTAAAAAGTCTCAAACCCACAACAGTCTCTTGCACTCGGCCACTTTTCAGGTGATGTAATTTAAGTCTTTGAGGGTTTAGAGATTAGGCCTTAGACTGGAGGCTGGAATTGGGCCAAATATACAGTAACACACTGAAATCTCCAACTTATCTGTCTGCTGTCAATTTGCATTATACTTAATGTCGGTGCCAGGATTTTGAAATCTTTGCTATAGCAAAGATGATATCTCTGGCTCTGCTGCATGAATTTTTATACTTTGCTCTTATATTGTGTTACTTTTCACTTTCTTGATTCAGACAATTGAAAGAATTGTTTTATATAGGCAAAGGACTGAAAGCTGTACCTATAGCAAGGAGACTACAACGACACCCTTTGTGTGCAACCAAAATGTGCACAGAACAAACATGCTGTACAACCCAAAGAAAGGCCTATAAAGGATTTATCAGATGCATATACATACATTTTTGCAGCTTACAGGTTTTGCAAATCCCTTTTTAATTTTTCATGAAAGGAAATATAGATTATCTACAGTACATTGTAATACCTATATCAGTCTCTTGTCTGAGTTTTGCATGCATAATAATCACCATATTGCACTCAGTTCATGCACATGTTTTAGACTTGCCCTATACTGACTATGGTCTTTTGTTCAGAACATTCTGTTTTCGGTGTTCAGATGGATGTTTGTAAAATGAAGACCTTGTAGTTCAAAACACTGCAAAATTCACTCTGGTAATAACCTGTTTGTTTGTCTTGTGCCTGGACATGTGCAAAAGCGTCTGTTATAACTAATGTCACCCTAAGTAGCAAATTAGGTACCCTGCAAAAATCTCTGTAAAATTACAGTAAAAAACTGTAACAGGCCATAAACTAAAATAGTATATTACTGTTGTAGAGACATTAAATTACCATAAATCAAGAAACTTTACCATATTTTTAATACTGGCAACCACAGCTGCCAGTAATTTACAGTCCTTTAAGAGTCCTATTACAGGCCTTTAAATTCATGTTTGTCTTCTGAACCTCAGATGATCAAAATTTGAAGAGTTTTGGTATTTGTTAAAACTTTATGCCTGTAAATAAAAAAAACATTTATTTTTTACAAATAATTTAAAATTTATGCTAGGTCTTCTTATTATACTTTATTTTGAATGGTATCCATGGAGTTTGGCCCTGCGATTATATCCCCAAAAAGTGTGTACATGAATCATCAGTGCTTCTGCCGCCACTGCCCTTACAAATCCTGTCATCGGGATTACTCAAAACTGTTTGACGCAGGATTTTGACGTCTGGAGCTGGTTAGATTTTTCACCCATTTTGAAAATATGGATTTACCACTAGGTGGCATGTTCTGTAAAGATTTTTATATTTTTAACCATATGTCTGCGACTATTCGTCCAATCTGCATGCAAATCCATTATGTTAGCATGATAATGCAAAAATTGTTTGATGCAGGATTTAGGATTTTTGGCAAAATTATAGACCTCTGTGAGATATGGAACCAATTAGATTTTCAGCCATTCTGAAAATATATATTGGCCACCAGATGACATTTTCTATAAATGTTTTAGATTTTTAGCCATCTCTCTGCAACTATTCATTTGATCTGCATGAAACAAAAGCCAAATTAATCATAGGATCATATACTTTCATGGCAACACCACGTGGTGTCTGTCATCATTGCCATCTGCTGTTACAATGGCTGAAATCAGCAAAACATTTTCAGGGATAATATGGAATCAACGTTGTTGCTGCTTACGTTGGTTCTTAAGCATCTGATTTGCATTTTAAAAAAGGAAAAAAACAAACTGACCATCCATGCCATCTATCCTCACATCACATAAAGTGAGGAGGGGGTCAGGTCAGCATTCTTGAAGAAATTGGAGCTTTTCAGGGATTATATCTTCAGTGGTTGCACAGCAACTGCAGAGAGCTGGTTCCCTTTATGGAAGCACTTGTCATTGCTTACTGTTTAATGGAGGGAAGCTGCATGACAGAAACATAAATTCTTCTTCTTCTTCTTCTTCTTCTTCTTCTTTTTCTTCTTCTTCTTCTTCTTCTTCTTCCTTCGGCTGCTCTCGTTAGGGGTGACTACAGCAGATCATCTGCCTCCATCTCATCTTGTCCCTTGTGTCCTCTTCCCTCACACCACCCCTCTGCATGTCCTCCTTCACTACATCCATCAACCTTCTCTGTGGTCTTCCTCTTCTTCTCCTTCCTGGCAGCTCCATCCTCAACATCCTTTGCCAATATATCCACTATCCCTCCTCTGAACATGTCCAAATCATCTCAACCTTGCCTCTCTTACTTTGTCTCCACACTTCTCAACATGAGTAGTCCCTCTGATGGACTCATTTCTAATCCTGTCCATGCTGGTCACTCCCAGCGAGAATCTGAACATCTTCAGTTTTCCCACCTCCAGGTCTGCCTCCTGTCCTTTTTTTTTCGCAGTACCACCGTCTCCAAACCAAACATCATGTTAGGTCTCTCTACCGCCTTGTAAACCTTCCCCTTCATTCTTGCTGCTAGCCTTCTGTCACAGAGCACCCCTGACATTCGTCTCCACCCACTCCACCCTACCTACACTCTCTTCTTCACCTCTCTTGTGCTCTGTCCATTGCTTTGGATGATTGATCTCAAGTATTTAAACTCATCCACCTTCATGACCTCTACTCCTTGCATCTTCACCATTCCACCTGCCTCCCTCTCATTCACACACATGTACTCTGTCTTGTTTCTACTGACTTTCATTCCTCTTCTCTCCAGTGCATACCTCCACCTCTCAAGGCT